>PVKN010030881.1:0-5000 GCA_004027915.1 Capromys pilorides
AAATCAGTAAGACAAGGAAAGCCTAAGAGAAAAACAGGCTGGAGTCTTAAACACAATCCCATTAGAAATCTAGAAAATGTAAATTTCTGTGGGAATATAAAATTTGTAGAAGAAAATATTTTAAAAAATCTTCCTGGCTTTGGGTAAGCAAAAATGTTTTAAGGTTTTTAAAAAAAGGTCAAGCCTTCGAGAAATTGATAAATTGAACTTCATCAAAATTCTAAACCATTTTTCAAAAGATACTATTAAGGATATGAGACCACACATCATGAACTGGAAGAAAGTATTTGCAAAACACAAATCTGATAAAGCTCTTGTATATGGAATAAAGAACTTTTAACAATGCCATTTTAAATAAATGACTCAATTTAAAACCGGGTTAAAGATTTAAAGAAATTCTTCTCCAAAGAAAACATATAGATGACCAATAAGCGCATGAAATATTTTGCATTGGTAACCACCATTTTGCATTACCTAACTGTAAATTAAAATAAGAGATATTGCACACATGTGTACACACACAAGAATAGCTAGATTTTTTTAAAAACTAAATATACTATGTGTTGGCAACCAGAATGTGAAACAACCAGAATTCTCATAAACTGCTGGTATGTAGTGCAATTGGTAAAACCATTTGGTATCTTATAGATAAAGTCACACCTACCCTATAAATTGACAATGCCAGTCCAATACAGCAATCCAAGAAAAGTGAAACATGTACCCAAAAAAGACTCGTATCAAGATTTACCAAGGTACTTCATATTTTTACGTAACCTGTTTGTCAACGAGAAATTGTGAACATTCATTTTAATAAGGCAATCTTAGCTAATTCTCATAGTTTAATAAACTAACTAAAAATAAAAAAAAGATTTATGTACATTGCCAAACATTGGATTCATTTCAAATGTTTATCACTGAGATATTGGAAACATTGTTATATATTTATGCAGTGGAATATTATTCAGCACCAAAGAGGAAAACCACTTATCCTGCAACTATGAGGATGGATCACAACAGCATTCTGCTAAGTGAAGAAGCCAAACACCCACACAAAAACTAATTCTACATTAATCCATTAATTTAACATCAGGAAAAAGCAAAATTATAGTGACAAGCAGCAGAACATTGACGGAAAAGGGGACTGCCCATAAAGGGACATGAGGGACTTACTGGGCTGGTGGAAATGTTCTACATCTTAATGGTGGTGGTGACTGCATGACACTATGTGGTTGTCAACACTCGCTGAACTGCGCATGTAGAATGGAAGAGTACTTTACTGTATATGCTATACATCGATAATGTTAGATTTTAGAATCAGGCCTGGTGGTACCCACTTGTAATCCCAGAACTCAGGAGGCTAAAAAAGGAGGATCACCATAAATTCAAGACCAGCATGGGCTACATAATGATTTCAAGGTCAGACTGAACTGTAGAGCAAGACCCTGTCTCCAAAAATATTCCAACAACAATAACAGCAACAGCAATAATAATAGATTTTTTAAAAAATCATAATAGATTTTTAAGAGAATAAAAAATCATAAAAATGGAAATGATACAGAATTTCACTAATAAAATAGTAAGAATTCAACAATGGTTGTTATATTGAATATCGTCTTCAAATCAGTTGTTCAGATTACCAGAGATAAGCAAAATTGGTCAAAAAAGTTATAAAAAATTTAAAAAGTGAGAGAAAAATTGTAAACATTAACTGTTCCATTTGATATATTTTAACGTATTTAATTTTATTATTTTAAAATTATTTATTCATAATTTTAATGTTTGCATTCTTCCTTGTTTTCTTTTTCCTCTTTTTAGTACGTGTGTGCAGTGCATGATGTCTACATTCCATGTGCAGTTGCTGCATGTGCCTAACACACCTCCATTGCTTTTTTCATCCCTTTCCCCTGCCCTGTCCCCTCCCTCCATCTCTTGAGCCCCTTCCCCTTTGAAAACAATCTCTCTCCCTCCTTCCTACTATTTTTATTTTGCCTTATATTTGTACTCTGTGTCTCTCATGTCTATTGATATCAAATGCTGACAGGGATAAAGAGCTGCAGAAGCAGTTGCAGATTGGGTTCTTGGGAAGCAAACTGAATTGCATGTTTCTTAAGAACTGACTCCTGTGAAGGGAAGGTGAAAAGGAAATGGAGCTAAGACAGAGACCAGACAAAGCCCAGACCCGCTCCTTGGAGTGAGTGCTGCCCACTGGCATCTTCTGCATGTGGTCTAAATGGCCAGTCTTGGTGTCCTCTCTCCACAAGGTCAGCAGAGCCAGCCTCTGGGAAAGGGCATGTCCTAAGGCAAGGGTGGGCCTGCCATGGAGGCCACCTAGAGCAGGGCACCCCACCTCCAGGTCCAACACAGCACCATGCATTGGTGATGGTGTAAAGTAGCCAATCCTTTTGGACACCAGTTTGCTAACATGGGAGATCTGCACGTCCTATGAGCCAGCACCTGTCCCTCGGTGTACACCCTATGCAATACATGACCATGTAAATTGAGATAAGCATCTCTTGGAGCACTGTCCATAGGCCCCCAACTGGAAACAACTCAAAAGCTCATCAGTGATGAAAAACATACCTAAATTGTGGTACACTCGTATTGTGGAATGACCCACAGGTTATCATATATCAGGCAAATTCTACCTGTATATACATATAAGATATATCCAGTATATATATCAAGAGAAATGAACAAACTCCCACAAAACATGGATGAATTTGTTGTGTCAGTCCATTTGTTTTCTATAATGTAGTGGAATGCCTAAGGTTGGGTAATCTATGTAAAAGGTTTATTTTGGCTCATGATTCTGGAAACTGGGAAGTCCATGACCCAGCAGTCACATCTTGCCAAGGCTTTATGCACCATCAAGTCACAGCAGAGAGCAGAAGTGCAGGAGGGCTCATGTGGGAGTGGAAATCATGGCCAGGCTCCCATGAGAGCAAATCCGTTGCCATCATTCCTAGGGCTCTGCCCTCCTCGACCCACACTCCCATACCCACTCGGCCCCATCTCCAACACAATGTCCCCATGTGAAAATAAGGCCAAACCATGAACTTCCAGGGCACATGCTCAAATCATAGTGCTAATTAACATAATGTTGGCTGGCCTGGTGGTGCATGCCTGTAATGCAGCGCTTGGGAGGCTGAGGCAGGAGGATCGTTGTGTGTTCACAGCCAGCCTAGGCTACAAAGTGGTTCAAGGCCAGCCTGAACTGCATATGTGCTTTAGCTTTTGTCTCAAAAAGAAAAAAATCATAATGTTGACTAAAGAAGGCAGTATAGATATGAGAATTTAAAATTGGCTCCTGGCAAGCACAATAAATTGAAGGTTTGTGGCAAATCTAATGGTGCCATTTTTTTAGCAGCTCAAATGATTATTAGCAATAAGGCATTTCTAATTAAGTATGTACATAATAGACTGTAGTGTACAGATAATTTTATATACATTGGGAAATCAAAATCTCATGACTTACTTTATTGAGATATTCATTTTATTGTACCGGTCTGGACCTGAACCCACAATACCTACAAAATACACCTAGACATAAATTATAAATCTATAAGGAAAAGAGACATGGTGAGTTACATCAAAGCCATGATAGTAGTCACTCTGGGGTGGGGAGAGTGGTGAGTCAAGTAATAGTACCAGAGAAAGCTACCAATGGTGTCGCATTTTCTAGAAGTCCTTCTAATGACTACTAATCAGGCTGTGTGTGTAACTTGGGGCATTTTCCCTTGTGTATATTGCATTTCACAGTTAAAAGAACGAGAGATGGCACACGCATAATGGTTAAAAGACTTAGCAAATTTAGCCTTAAAAAAGAGAAGGCTGAAGGCTCATACAATGGTCATCAATTATTTAAAGAAAAGGAAGTAAATGTACCATGTCCCTCTCCACGGGACACAGGTAGGTCCTTTCAAGGAAAGTATTTTCTAATGATTCAGTACATGAAGCAGGTCCCTGGGCTTGACCAGCTGTCCCCCGGACACTGTGCTGAGGCTGGGGTCACATATGGTGCCCTCAATCTCTCCAGTAGCACTGAGGCTCTGAGGGATAAAGCACCAGGCCTGAGTAAGTGAGTGGGAAGAGAAAAGCCTGATGGAAAGGGGTGGGGGGAGCATCCTGCAAAAAGGAACAAAGGACGAATGAGGACATGCTTATTTTTTAAATATATGTCAGTAAATGAGTGCTTGCTGGCTGAGTGCCACTGAACTGCCATTTCTACCTGACAAACCCCTTTCACCTGAGATGGAACTCAGGGCCTCTTCGTGCTAGGCAGGTACTTACCTGGGCCACTGCCCCACCCCCCAGCCTCTTTTCTCTTCATAAACAGGTGGATGTGGTTTCTAGATTCGTTTCCAACTAACCTGTTCTACCTCAAGGCAAGCACTTTGGAGCGGCCCAGTGTCTCCCTCAACAAGAACAGCACCAGGGCTGCTCAAGGTGGATTCTAGGTGCTGTCAAGTCCAGCAGAGACTGGACCAGGTTCTGTGTGCTCGATACCGCCCCAAATTGACCACCACAGAAACAGTGTTGGTTTCCATGCTGCTGCCCTCCAGAAAGCAAAGATAAGGAAAAAGAGAATGAGGCAGGGAAGTTGGGAGCATAAATGATAAAGAGCACCTTTCTGCGCAAGCCACAACCTTATGAAGAGTGGGTCACCTGGTGCCACAGGACATCTGCCAAGAGGTCCTCGGAAGGCTCTCCAGCTTCAAACAGTCCATCTGGAGGAGGAGAGGAGCGCATTTAGCCACTGATTTGGCTCTCATCGATCAAAGCACGCCCCCAGGGTACCGGCCTCCTTGTGCACCAGGGCTGCCAGGCACCGTGCCACTAGGACAGTGCTTCCTGGCTCTGCAGCAGCAAGGCAGCCCCAAGAAGGAGGCCAAGGACCAAAGCGTGAGTGAGGCTTTGGTGAGGCGTGAGTGAGCGAGGTGTGCACTGTTTTGTGGAGCTCCTGAGTGCCTGAAGAGTGAGATGAAGCCACTGCCCCAGCT
>PVKN010030881.1:10000-12625 GCA_004027915.1 Capromys pilorides
GATTTACCTTCTTTATGAGTAAGGGCAAAGATTGCTATTCAGTTTTGCAAGTGACATAAATGAAGCTTAGAAAGAAAACACAAGTTGTTCAAAGTCCACAGCTAATCTAGTCTTCTCACTCCAAGGAAAGGGCTTAATCTTCAGCCTTCAGCTCTCCTGCCTCCAGTGGGGCTTCTCTTGAAGGAAATGAAATCAGACACCATCGTTTTCCTGAATCTAGGAAGATGGGTGCTTCTGAGGAGACTACCATATCTTTCTCTGAATATCCAAAAAGCAACAGGATTGAAAACTCCTCCAGCACAATGGTCAGGAGAACCTCCACCAGGTCATGAGTCAGAAAAACAAAGCTTCTCAAAAACCAAGATGATGTCTTATTTCTCCACTCAAGGGCAACGTAGTACAGTACCTGAAAATCTATGGCTATGTAATAATTACCAGATGGATCCCTGTTGTATTAGACCCTGTCACTGGAAGGTAATACCCTATGCCCACAACTTAAAAGAGAAGAAGTTTATTTTTGTTCACATTTGTAGTCCTTAGTGGGCTGGCTCCAAGGCAGGAAGGCTGCCACTGAGGAAGGCTGTTCACAACATCTGGATCAGGAAACAGAGAGAAGGGGGTGAGTCAGGAGGGTGACAAACCCTTCTCGGTTATAGCTCTAGTACCCACCTCTCCCAGCCAGCCCCACCTCCACCACTACACTTAGATGTAGTGCCCTGCCCTGCCCTGCAGACCAAATCATCTCCCCTAATGACTCATCGAACAGTGCATGAGGCTGGGAAGGGCATCCACCAGCCAGACCCTAACAGATGCTTATCTATTTAAATGAGTAAATGACTGTATTCTCCATTTTCCCAAGAAATAGAATCCAAGTGACTCTCAGACAAGGAAGAGAAAGGAAAAGTGTTTCTCCTATTTATCTACTGGATTTTTTCTATAACTCATGGAATCGCTGCCTTTATACAAATTCGAAAAAATGAATTAATCTCATTTGTGGCTGAAATCATCATACTGAATTTCCATATAAACTTAATTTTTGCATTATTATTTTTCTCTAGTTATTATAATACATATTAACTTTTCAAAATCTTCTTAGAATTAATGTAGCATTTAATGCCAAGTGTAAACACATTACAATTGTACCCATTCACATATCATGGCTCTCTATCACTTACATTAGATGCTATCATTTGTATATATCTGCTATAAACACAAGACATTGTTTTAAATGTCACACGCATTTTAAAGAAAGTATACTATTTTATATTTACCATTTTTAATGATCTTGCTTCTTTCCTTCCTTCCTTCCTGAAGACCCACTTTTCCAGCTGGTCTCAGGGAACTTGGAATCTAAAGAACTTCTATTTGTTGTAGTTTTAGGGGTGCTGATCAGTTCTTCACTGCGTTAGCTAATGCCTGAGATAATAACATGTGAAAGAATCCTTTTGTCTCACAGCTTCAATCCATGGGGCCTTGATCATGACCTTGGGTCTAAGGTGATACAGTACAGCACAGCAGGCACATGTGGTGGAGACAGACTATGCATCTCATAGCATCCAAGAAGCAGAGAGGATGGGGAAGGGTTACAGTTCCCAACAGTCCTTTCAAGAATACACCCCCAGTGACCTCACCACCTTCCACACAACCCAGCTTCTAAAGGTCCCAGCACCTGTGCATGCACCACAGATGAGCAACCAACTCTTGCAGATAGGCCTTTGGAGGACATTGAGATCCAAAGCATAATGGCCCTCTGCTAGGCTCAGTGTTCTCTTATTTTCAAGCGTCCTATGTTCTTTTCATTCTTGAATGATATTCACCCACACATAAATTCTGAGTACATGAATATTTTGGCTCTCATTCATAATTTTGAAGATGCTCTTCTACTGTTTTCTGGCCTCCATTGAATCCCTGTTTCTCCACATGTGCTAGAACGTTTATCTCAAGATTTTTTTCTTCAAATTTTGATTTTCCAGCTATTTGACTGTGATGCACCACGGCATGATTGTTTTCATAGATATCTAGCTTAGAGTTTGATAAAATTCTCGAATGTGCAAATTTATATCTTTCATTAAACTTGTAAGATTTATGAAGGCAGATTCTTACTTGGTCATTATTTTTCATTCTTCATGTTTTCATATATGTCATATTCCATTTCATTTTTCAGTGTATTTTTGTTCATTATTTCTTCATGCATTTTTTTCAGTCCATTTGCTCTTGTTTTTCAGAACATCAACTAAACATATGTTACACTTTGATTTTGTCTCACAGATATTTAATCTAATTATTTGTTCTCAGTAGTCTTAGGACTGGATATTTTTATTTTCCTTCTAGTTCAGTCTTCTCCTATCAAAATACCCATACTGCTCTTAAGAATATTCTGTGAAGAGAGCAAACTGGTCAAGCAATGGCCGTGACTCGTCCCAATGGCTGACACTGGCAACATCTCTACAAAGCACTGTACATGGTTCCAAAGTTAATCCTGAGGGGATTTGACCCTGGAAGATACAAAAGATGAATGATCTATTATACAGGTCGGGCCTTAACTTGCCCTCGATCACCCAGCAGAAAAGCTTAATTACGAGACATAGAACGCAGAGCTAGATCAGTATGACGAGCTGTAAGAGG
>PVKN010030882.1:0-12626 GCA_004027915.1 Capromys pilorides
TAATAGAAGTTTTTTGCTAACCGTGAAGGATTGTCCCTGTGGAGAACGTTAAGGATCTAATTAATATTTCTATTGATATGGTTACTGTACTTCTGAAATTCAAGGGTTTAAATTTCTTTTAAGATCCCCTGGCTGGTTATATCAATAATAAATCATGCTTTTTAAAATTATTATGTGGATAATTCATATCACATAAAATTGGTATGAAATTATAAATAATCCCTTTTGGTAAAGTTTACTTTTTTTCCTTGGTAGAGGCCTACTGCCTTGGCCAAAATTCTTGGAGTATACAGAATTGGTTATAAGAACTCTCAGAACAACACTGAGAAGAAGTTAGACCTGCTTGTCATGGAAAATCTTTTCTATGGGAGAAAGATGGCACAGGTAAGCGCATTGGACTACGTGAAGCATTCATTTTTGGGAACCTTTGTACTTCTGGTTTTTGGAGGTAATGAATCTGAGTTACATCATAGTTAACATTAAACTTTGGCTACTGGGTGAAATTTAACATTTGATTTATTGAAGTTGTTATGGTCTAGTCCTAAAATTTAATATATCCATTACTTTAGAGTCATATAATTGCTATAATAAGAGGGTAGTTCTGCTTCTACTGTCTCAAGTTTAAAAGTAAATTAACTGAGATCCAGAGAATTGAAAGTGCTTTATTAGGGTCACACTGTTGTTTCCGATGCTAGGATGGCCTAAATTATTCCGGAACAGTTTTCTTCCCAGTGTATGAGTCACACAGCTATTTTTCATTCTAGAGTAGACTAGGTTAAACTTGAACAGTGCTCTTCAGGCTACTGATCCCTGGAGCTGTCCGCAGCCTGTACAGAGTTGGGAAGATTGTGCTGACTAACCCAGTGCTCTTTCTTTGCTGAGACCATGTTTTATGAGGAAAACATCAGCTGAACCTAAAGTATGCTTAATGATCTGATTGCTTCTCATCTTGGCACTGACTCCTTACCATCGTCCTGAGCTGGGAGTCGGCCAGCTCTGGTGTGCAGACTACACTCCAGGCCTTGTAGTGGTCCTCAAGTTCTGTGATCTTTGAATTCACTGCTCTTCCTACTTCTCAAATATTCCCAAGGTTATACTGTTAATTCTATATTGCTGTAAATGTAAATAATTGAACAGTTTTGGTATCAAGACTTTAAAGTTTTAAGACTGTTTGCATCTTTTCTTCATGCTACTGTGTGATCTAATGATAAGTTTTTGTAGTTATTTGTTAATATATCTTAAAGTTGATTAACTTGACCAGAGTATTCCTAAAATATTTTAGTAATTGAGTATGTTTGTATAATTTCATATGATACTTGTATTATTATACATTTAATGACATAAAATTTATGATAACAGTCACTGTAAGAAGTCTTTCTGCCTTTTTAATTACATTAAGTAGTGTGCCAACTCACACATAAATAACAAAGAATTTTCTTTCACTAGGTTTTTGATTTGAAGGGCTCACTTAGGAATCGAAATGTGAAAACTGACACAGGGAAAGAGAGTTGCGATGTAGTCCTGCTGGATGAAAATCTTCTAAAGATGGTTCGAGACAACCCCCTGTATATTCGTTCACATTCCAAGGCTGTGCTGAGAACTGCCATCCATAGCGACTCTCATTTCCTTTCTAGCCACCTCATTATCGATTATTCTTTGCTGGTTGGGCGAGATGATACTAGCAATGAGCTGGTAGTTGGAATTATAGGTATGTTCATAGGTGATGCTTTATTCACTCTGTGTTAAACCTCACTTATAGTCTTTATGATTCTGTTGAACCTGACATTGAATATTTTTGCAAACTTACATTAGAAATTACGAAAATAGTTTTCTACTCTAATCCCTTCTATTCTGGTTTTATTTTTTTAATTTCTATTTTCATTGTCTTTACAATGGTACCTCAGGTCACAAACTGGATTGGATGAGAGCCCAGTCAAATTGAGTGATTAGGTTCAGTGTTGACCTTATTGAGAAATTTGATTCCGTTCTTGACCAATTCAATATGGGACCAGAATTGTGGAAAATATTAAGTGCATGAACCAAGGTACCAAAGTAAATTTTAAAAATCATCCACAAATAAGGGCCTCTGTTCTTATGGTGAGGAGTAAGCAAATATGGTGTGGGCAAAGTCCTTATGGCAGCACTTGGCATATCGTCAGCTGGCACTCAGCAAAAAGTTAGTAGAAATAATAGTAATAGTCATTGCTCTTGTTAGTTGCCTATATTTTTTAATATAACTGTACTTCTAATTTCACCTTCATCTTTCCACCCCCAGATTATATTCGAACATTTACATGGGACAAAAAGCTTGAGATGGTTGTGAAATCAACAGGAATTTTAGGAGGTCAAGGTGAGTAGAAATTTTATTTTGTTGTCTTTAAACTATTCTCATAACCCCTTAATAATTAAAATTTGAGAAGTAAATACTATTTTTTAATTGTAAAATTCATGTAGGTGTCTCAGTTTTATTTCCAGAGTTACAAAATAATAAGGGGAATTGTGTACATAGGAAAATGTAAGGCCTAAATTTGTATTAGAATGCCACTTCCCAAAATAAGAAGTTAGGAGAAAAAAATTAGAGGTTCTAAATAAGAGGTTGTTGTAGATTAGTATCTCCTAAGTTCTCTAATAAGCACTACTCATTTCAGTTGTGCCTTTACACATCTTATCTCTAAGCCAAAGCTCATTTTCTGAAATAAAACATGATACCAGGGAGAACCCTGTCTAGGGCAGGGGGTACAGCAGATTATACCCCCTTGCACACAGGTAACCTACTGTGATATGTGTGTCTTTATGTAGTTTATATGAAGAAACATATAGTTAAAGTTGGTTGCTCAATCAATTGCATATGTAACAGCTTTCTTCCTCTTATTTTTAATGATTTTAGGTAAAATGCCAACTGTGGTTTCTCCAGAGTTGTATAGGACTAGGTTTTGCGAAGCAATGGACAAGTATTTCCTTATGGTACCAGACCACTGGACAGGACTGGATCTCAGTTGCTGAACTCAAGCATATATTTTGAAATGAACTGTGAAGGAATGAAGGCAAGAGCAAGGACCAAAAATAATTTTGTTTCTTCATCACATTCATCACTGTGTGGAAAAGACTTTCCAGTTCTGTAGCTCTTTTAAAAACTGTAACTGAAGGGCAAAAAGCTCCATGGATTTGCACTTTCATTTTAGATACCTGTGAATAAGCTATCTATAAATTTGAAAGTTGTGTGAGTATTTTTTGAATTAGGCTGAAAAATACAGATCCATTTCAGAGGGTTAAGATTAGAGGTGAGTAGATGTGCGATCTCTTACATGCCAATGTGAGTGGAGAAGGAAACTACATATCATAGATAGTGACTACCCTGGCTTCATAATTGAGACATTCTTTTTACTTAAAACATTTGGGGATCTGTTAAATTTGTTTTGTGGTTCATGTGTAATAATTTAATATTACCTGTTGTCAGGATTTGTGAAACTTTTAGAAACATTCTGATTTATTTCATTATTGTCCAGTTAAACAAGTTGATATTCATTGTTTTATTGAATAATTTAACTTAAAGTGGGAGTCCTGTTATGTTCTATTTTTAGTATGTTTGGTGTTTCAGCCTTCTGTCTTCTCTGTGGGTGCAAGAAGCTAGATCCACTAACTTTAACCCCCTCTTTTTAGCATTTGAAAAATTGTTTAAAACTCTTGTTGTGTAGTTATGTTTCTGCATATGCTTATATAACAAGTTTCCCTTCTCCTTTTTAGGAAAGCATAGTAAATAGAAATGATTTACTAGTAATTAAGTCTGCAATTACTGATTCCATAAAGGAAGAATTCTGATATAAAAACTGAACTAGATCCAACCCCAGATACTGGGTGAGAAGGAAGCACTTCATTAGTTTTTTATAAGGGTAAAATACCTTTCAGTATTAAGTGGCATTTACTTCCAATATGGAAAGTCCTGTTTTCTAATTTCTGCACACAGACCAGTTATGCTACCGAAACCTGCTGATAGTTACTCATAGTAAGGAACTTCCTGCTCAGTAGTCTGCAATTGTGCTTGCTTTAGAAAGAAGTACTAAATTTGCACCTGCCTGGCAAGCACGAGGTCCTGCGTTAGATCCCTAGTACTGGGGGGGAAAAAAAGGAGTTGAAGTAGAAAGAAGAACTGAATTCGAGGAAGTAGTACTGTAGCCTCACAATATTTCCTCTTGAGTTCTCCCTTAACAAGACCGACTTAGGGAATTCATAGAGTTTAGGATTCTAGGATTCTACTCTTTTCAGACTTCCAATAATAGCATGTTATTACTTAAATATTATCTCGATGTATTTAGTTATGCAACATAATAAGTATATGATGCCTTTTAGAAAGTTTGCTTTGAAGAATGAAGGCAGTGTTTGGTATTTGTTTCTTAGTAAAAATATGGATAATTTTGAACTAAGGCAAATTGACCAAGATGGATCTGATTGTCCTCTTTGCCCCATATGTGCCTTTTGAAGGTACACAGAACCCTGACTTTAGTTTTGATCTCAAAGACTAGAGGGGAAAGATGGTAGAGCACTGTTTTTACCTACTGAGGACAATGGATATTGTGTCTGAATGGAAATGACAACACTTTTTTGTCTCTTTATTGTTTTTTCCTGTCAGGATCTATAGTTACTTATCCTCTTCATTTCCTGTAGAAACAGAAAGTGTCCCCCTACCCACAGCTGTAATTAGGCACTTTCTTTTGTTTCATTACCATGTGCAGAATGTGGTTTATTGCTTTCTCTTTCTCTTGCCCATGACTTGAAAAATAATTTTTTAGAGCCTGCTGCCTCTTTCATAATTTTGTTATTAAGCATTCTTCAGTAAGTGTTGTTACCTCCCAAGGGTGGTCTGGCCTTTAAAAATGGATGTGTGGGCTGAATTAATGAAGAACAAATATAAATTTTACTCTTTGTTTTGAATAGTACTCTTGTTTAGGCTTCTGTGTATAATGTGTTTCAAATACCATGCTACTCAATTTCAGCATTGAGTGACTATTTTCTTCTCTTGAATTCCCTTTTAAGATCCAGAGATATTAATGCTAATAAGTTATGAATGAGGATGAAAACGAAATACTTCTTCCTGTAGAATACAATATGAACTCTGAAAATAATAGCACGAGAAAACTGTCAATATGTTGCTTTGTATAAAAATCTTATTTGTACATGGAACACTTTTTGATGCCATCAAAATGTTTAAAAAATAGCCAAGATGTACTTTTTTCTTATCAGCCTAAGAACAATAAGGATAATAAGCTGTTGTAAGCTCTTTTGTAGCCTATTACATACTTTAAATTTATAGGTACTCAAAATTTCCTATAGAATGTCTTTATAATTTTTTCTCAATTCAGCAGTGAGTGGTTTTCTAGCTTAGGCTTTTATTGGGTATTGTAAATTGTAGGGTCCTCTTGGCATTAGCTTTTATGATGGCTTTGTGGCCATCATTTGGTTTTTTTTGCATTTTACTCTTTAGCAGTGAGCTTTTATGAAACTGCCATGGAAAGTAATCCACTTGTGGAAAGTTGGCTTAGCTTCCTGGGTGGAAACTTACGAATGAGCCCGATGGGAAACATTGGGCTATTTATTATTTTCTTACATGTTAGCACACTGATTTCTGCAGTATTCAAAACATTTTGTGCAATGCCTTTTTTGTTTGTTTTTGTAACACAGGTGCAGTGTATTATACGAAATTGAAACTACAATTAGCAGTTTTAGTAATACTGCTTTCAGTTTTGTAAAAAAAAATGTACATTATGTCTTTTGACTGGTTGAATTTTAAACTAGAGAAATAACATTGTAAATCATAATAGTCTTAATTTAATATGAAAATCTCAACAATACTGAAAGTACTTACTGTATAATAATGTATATATTTCTCTACTCTGGTTCCAGCTGTTTTATATACCTGACCTGCTATTTAAAAGACAACTGCCTCTACCTTTTAGAGACTTATAAATAAAGAAGACTTACAATAAGCTAGAATTTATGGACTCTTTTTTTTTTTTAGAATAAGAAAGGTTCATTGGGAAATAGGAATAGTTGCTTGGGAGGGCCCCAAGTGAGTTTCTACCAAGGTCATTTTTCCAAGAATGTTTTATACAGCAAAGTCATCATATGGGTACAATGTGGGTCAAACTCTACATATCCAGTATTTTAAGTATAGCCTTCTAGCTTATATTGATTGAGCAGGGAAGCAGGGCACATAACAAGGGTGTATGGCTGACATCATTAACCTTGGCTTATCTATGACATCTGAAACAGGAACGTTTTGGGAAAGAGATGGGTCCTGATGTTCTGGTCATCTATGAAAGATTCTGATACATGTCTGGATTTAATGGACTGGGTGGTGTCAATTACAATATAATCTCAAATTTTTATTTGTCCCTTGGCACAGTGTCAAGTCTGGCTATTGTGACTTGCCTTCATGTGTGCCTCCAGTCAGTTTTGTTGTGTTCTCACCTCTGTATTGACTTCCTCAAGGGCCTGTTCCTGTTTGACTGCCTGAAAATTTCTACCTAACTTAGCTGTTTGAAGTTAGCTCTGAAGAGCTATCCCTAACTGCTGTTGGAGAACAGGTGAAATTTCAGTCTAGCTGCTCTGAGCTAAGAAGGGTTGGTGTAGGGGAGAGTGCAGTTAGGGGCCTTATCCAGAGAGCTATTCTGATGGACCTCTGATAGAAGTCATGTACTTTAGCAGTTATGAACTCACTTTACAAGCTCAGTGTAGTGGATCATGGTAAAAAGAGTGTGGCATGTTTGTTGTTGGTTCTATCTACATGATCATTTGGAGTTTAGCAGTCTCTTCTTTCAAAGATTTTGGTGCAGCTTTCAAAATGATATAGGAGAAATATAACTCCCAACCTGCTAAATAGATGTAAGATACCTTTGTGTTCCCTGAAATCAAAGAATGAATTCCAAAGGACAAAGGGGGTTAAGAGTAGGAATGGTTTGTGGGGAAAACAAGAATAGCTTCTGAGAGATATGAGATCCCCTGAGTGATTACCTTTTGTTTAGTTTTGAACCTCCTTGGGGAAATTAACAAAAGGAGAGGTAGTTTGATGCATAAACCAAGTCCCTCATGTGTTCATGTTGACTTCTATTCATTCTGTTTTATCTTCCTTTGTCATCTGAAGGACTGAAGTTTTTAATCCTCCACTCATTGTGGCTTATAATAGGCATGGCTGTATCAGTCTTCCTTTTCTTCCTGTGTTTCAGCTTTCTGGATAGCATACTCAGGGTAGTCAAGCCCTTGTCTAAGCAAGATTGACAGAATTTGTGGGTGTTCTGTCAAATAGCAATTTTTCTTACTCATTTAGAGACAAATTTCATGCTCCCCAAAGCTGGACCCATCTTGTTGCTGCTCACAGCTGAAGCCATGAGACTTGCCTTCTATCTGGATCTGTGGGGACCAAGGTAAGAGTCGCTGAGTTGAGATGCTGGCTCTGTGTGTGCATCACAGGTGGCTGAGTTGGTGGCAGGGCAGTGCAGGGTGGCAGAGAGGTTATGGCCTGGTGGGGGGATGGTGGCTCTGGCTCACAGCTCTCTTCTCTTACAGGACGCAAAAAATGAACACTAGGGAAGAGATACATCAAATTCTCCAGTCCTTACTGACCCAGAGCATTCTGTGTTAGAAATTATATTGTAAAATTCTCTAGTTAGTGGTTTGTAGGAATCAGGGTTTTAGTTTTGTTTTCTTATTCTTAAATACAGTTTTACTGTGGTAAAAATTGTAACTGTCTTAAACCATTTTTAAGTGTATAATCTAGTAGTCTTCATTATATTTACACTTGTAAAATAGATCTCTAGAACTTTTCACAGTGAAATAGCTCTTCTTTCCTTTTACCAAATCTCAGGTAACAACCATTCTATTTGCTTTTATGAATTCAAGTGATTAAAATATTTCCTATGAATGGAATCCTGTGGTATTTAGACTTTTGTGACTGATTGCACTTAGCCTAACTCAGGGTTCATCTGCACTTTAATATATGATAGAATTTTCTTTCTTTTTAAAGGCTGAATGATATACTATTATATATACTATTCTCTCATCCTTCCACAGATGTTTCTGTGTGGTTAATTTTGTGTCAACCTGACTGGATTAACACATGCCATACCTGGTGAAATGTGTTTTCTGTATAGTCGTTTAAGGTCTTCCAGGATAGATTAGCATTATTTATTGTCTTTTTTTTTTTCCTACAGGGTCTCACTACGCAACTCATAGCGATCCACCTGTTTCCTGCCTCCCAAGTGCTGGGATCACAGGTGTGCACCACCACGCCTGGACTCCATCGCTGGCTCAGCGAGCTCGAGAGTGGGGCCAGTGCAGCAGGCAGGGCCAGGAACCGAACCCTGGCCCCTGCGCTTCCCTAAGCAAAGGGTTAATCCACTGAGCTATATTGCTGGCCCGTAGATTAGCATTAAAATGGATAGACCTAGTAAAAAAGACCTTCCCTCACCAACATTGATGGGCTAGAATGAACAAAAAACTGTGAAGACCAAATTTCTCTCCTCCTCTCCTCCTATGTCCCTCTCCCTTCTTCTTTCTCCTGTTCCCCCTCCATTTCCCATCCCTCTCTCTTCTCCCTCTTTTCTTATCTGCCCTGCTCCTATTCCCTCCCTCCCTTCCCCTCTCTCTTTGTCCTCTCCCTTTCTCCCCCATTGCCTTCCCTTCTTCCTTCTCCCATTTTTCCCCTTCCTCCTTTACCTCCTTCTTTTCCCTCTCCTTCCCTTTTTACTTCCCTGCTAAAACTTCTGTCTTTGGAAATCAAAATTAGAGCTTCTGGGTCTGTAGTCTTTGGCGCTTGTACTCTAGAAGTTACATAAATGGCCTTCCTGATTCTCAAGCCTTCACACTTTGTACAACAAATATCCTTGGGATTTTGTTGAATCTACAGATTGCTTATGGTATCAGTATTTTTAACAATATTAAGTCATGGAATATGCTTTTTTAAAAATTTCATTAGCCTTTTGTAGTTTTTATTGTACTTAAATACTTTATTGTTATTATTATTATTATTTTTTCTTTTTTTTGGAGACAGGGCCTTGCTATGCAGTTCAGGCTCACTTTTGTAGCCCAGGTTGGTTTTGAACTCGCATTAATCTCCTGTCTCAGTCTTCCAAGTGCTGGGATTACAGGTGTGCACCACGGTGCCCGACCAGTTTTGATATTATTTTTGACTTTATTTTTGATTAAAATCCATAAATGAGATGGACTTTCATTTCCTTTAAATTGTTCATGATGGCGAGGAAATGCAACTGGTTGTAGTGTGTTGATTTTATATCAGTTGATTTATGGTTAATTATTGTTACAGGTCATTTGTACATGTACGAGTCTGTGTGTGTGTTTATGTATGTACATGTATTGAATTTTTAGGACTTTCAATATATAAGATCAGGGGCCAGGGAAACAGCTCAGGGACATAAGTGCCTGCCTGGCACGTGCAAGGTCCTGAGTTCGATTCCTGATTCGGCCAAAAAAAAAAAAAAAAATATATATATATATATATATATATATATATATATATATATATATATATATATATATATGAATGATCAGGCCATCTTCAAATATGGAATCTGGGTAGGATTCCAATAGAATAGAAGTGGCCAGACTAGATATTGTTACTTGTTTCTGATCATAGAGAAACCATGTTTGGTTTTTTAGCATTGAGTATGATTTTAGCTGTAGACTTTTTGTTAACAGCTTTCTTTATGTTAAGATAATTGACTCGGGCATTTGGGAGTGACTTTGTATTCCTACTTTTATGATTTTGTTTTTAAATCATGAAAATTGTATTGAGTCTTGCCAAATGCTTTTGCTGCATTAATGGAGATGATGCGGTCTTTCTCTTTTGTTCTGTTACCGTGAAGTATTATGTTGATTTTCATGTGTCAAGGTATCCTTTCATTTGAGGAATCCCACTTGATTAAGGAGCCTCCTCCTTTATATTTATCTCTTTGTTAATATTTTTTGGAGGACTGTTTGCATCAGTATTTATCAAGAATACTGTCTTTTTAAAAAATGTTTTTAGCTTTGGTATTAGGACAATAGTTTCCTCGAAGAATGATCTTTAAAGTGTTGCTCTCCTCCATTTTTTTGGGAAGAATATTTAGAGGATTGGTGTTAATGTCTTAAATATTATAGATTTCTCCAGTGAAGCCATCTGTTCCTGAACATTTCTTTGTTGAGAATTTTTTTTTTTCCTTTATGAGTCTTGGCAGGTTATGTGTTTCTGTGAATTTATCCATTTCTTTTAGTTGTTCATATAGTTGGCATATAGTTGATTCCCTTAGAATCCTTTCAATCCAAAGCTTAATGTTTTTTTCTTTGGAGATGCAAAATAAAGAATTGGACAAGGTGTCTTTTTATTTCCACACTCCCTGCTTCCTTGCTTTTTGATTTACTTCAAATGCTGCAAAAAACACAAGAAAGAATTCTTGGTAGTGGGCCCTGCTGGTACATGCAGGATTTTCTCCTCGCATTCATGGTTAATGTCAGAGCTCAGCCTGTGAGAGATGCGGCAGAGCTCCCAGCCAGATCGCTTCTTCAAGCCTCATGGACCTGGCTTGGGTTGGGACCTTTGAGCAGATTCATCACAGTGACATCTGTAGCAGGTCGTAGTGCCCGAGAGTGTGTAAGCCTCCTGGAGTACTTCATGGTAATTTTAACAAGTGATTAGGTCACAACCTATCTGTCCTCATGAATGAATGAATCCATTCATGGCTGATGAATTATCTTGAGAACTGATCTCTCATGAAAGGTAGTCTGGCTCCGTTTTTTTTTTTTTTTTTTCTCTGTCTCTCTTTTTAATGCTCCCCTCACTGTGTGACGCCTTGTGCCTCCTGACGCTGAAACGTCCCCACCAGCAAGAGGGCCTGTGCCAGATAGACGCAGCTCCTTTGGCCGTGGATCTTTTAGCCTCCTGAGCTGTGAGCAGGATAAACATTCCTGCTTGATAGACTCCTGATCTGTGTTCTGCCATAGCCACAGGGAGTGGATGGTGACCATCCGTATTACTGCTTATTATAAAAAAACTACAAACAATACCTAGTATTTGTTACAGCAGGAGGAGCTATGCTATGAATTGGAGCATACCACCTAAAAAAGATATTACAAAGCTCAGGCAAATTGGTGCTGTAGGTGCTATTAATAGCTTTTGGAGAGTGTGTTCATTATAGGTGCTGAAAGGTACCTGAAGAAGTGTCTTAATGATAAAATTGGAAAAATGTTCTTATCTCCCAATTTATACTTAAAATAAAACCCATGTTCTAAGACATGTATTTTCATATATTAAAAAAGGAAAGAGAAGAAAGATGAGGTCAAGATTCAAATGAAGTCCATTGGAATGGATGAAGTGCAGGCTGAGATACCCCAGTGAATAGTTAGCTGCTGGCCAAGGAATTGTTTTCAGAGTCTGCCTAATAAAATGCTGTTTTCTTTTCTGTAAATCTCTATTCCTGAATCGTTAAACTGGCAAATCTATGAAAAGACAGTTTTACTATAGTAAATGTCCCCCAGTGTTTCCTATGAGTAGCTGTTTTGAATTTGGCCCTGTTTGTCATTTGCTGCTTGTTCCATTGAAAAAGTTTTAAATAGCCACAGTGTATGTGGAAGCATAGAGAATTTTAACGTGATAAATTCCTCCTTTAGAACATTTTCTGCTCCCATGTGGAACTTAGTAGCCATAAGAACTGTGTAGGCCCAAATGATTGCGGGAAGAGGCCATTTGCAGGGACAATGCTTGGATTAAGATAGAACGAAAGAGGTTGCCCTGGTGCACAGTGGATGCTAGGCGGCGCTAAAGTACTCCTAAGACTGGCAAATTTGATCCTTAAAAGCAGAACAAGTCTTAGAAGGACCAGGTGGGACTGGAGGAGCCCTGCCCACAAATCTTTACCTGAGCCCTAACTGCATTCCAAGTTATTTATTTATTTTTTTTAATGTATTTAGTACAAGGTCTACAGGGTCACACTCCATAGATCATACTCCTAGTGATTCTCTTGTGTTGAGGATGGCTTATAAAAGGCACAGTAATGAAGCCCCCTGATGAGTTACATGAGGGAGCTGTGGCTGGGACTAGGAAAGCAACTTAGGTTGTTAGATGGAGGAACGCCTCCAACCCTCCTCCCAGTGCGCTAGTTTCACATGTCTGGATCAACAGGAGTGGCGCTTTGCTGTGTCTAATTGCTTTAGTAAGAATTTGGCTGTAAGAATCTGGCCCTGAACAAATGCGCCAATTTTGTAAGGTTTGTTTCTTGTCAATGATAAAGCAGTTAACCACTATAGAAGTAGTAAAACATGTTATGCCGAAACTTGTATAGAACCTAAAACATATTATTCTTTTAATGGTATTTTGCATAAGTAAGTCGAAGAAGAATAAATTTTCAAGGTCTTAAGAGCAATTAAATAGAAACTTGGTGTACTTGATTTATGGGAAGAATGTTCACATGACCTAGGGACACCTGGTGTGGAGAAAATATTATCTTGGTGTTGTTTTGTTCAGATAAGTTTTACTGTTGCAAAAAAGTCTAAAGTCAGCAACATCTGTTCCTTTTGATCATATGTTTTTGAGCTACTTTTAAGTTTAACCTTAAACTTTGTGTAACCTCCTTGTGAGCTTG
>PVKN010030883.1:0-12646 GCA_004027915.1 Capromys pilorides
TCTTTTTATTTTTTCATATGCAAAGTAAGGTTTTTAGTTATTTTTGGTAAGTCTTTTTTCTTTTGTTCATATTGACACCTTTTCTTGTATTTCTTGGTAGTCTAAATAACTGATAGATCCTCCAAAATATTTTAAAGCTCTGGTTTTGGTGGACAGTGCTTAACAAGTGATAGATTTTACTAGCACCAAGCCACTTAGCAAATTATTTGTTGTTTGTTTCTGATAAAAAGTTTTTTAAAATTTTTACTTATTTTTTGTGTCTTTTTGAGACAGGGTCTTGCTATGCAGTTCAGGCTGGCCTTGAGCTCACTTTTGTAGTCCAGGCTGGTCTTGAACTCGCACGGATCCTCCTGCCTCAGCCTCCCAAGTGCTGGGATTTCAGGCATGCACCACCACACCTGGCACATGGGATAATACCCCCCCCTCCCCCGGGGAACTGAAGATTGAACACAGGATCTTGCACTTGACAGGCAGGCATTTGTGCCCCTGAACTATCTCCCTGGCCCCTAAAAAGTTTAGCTAAGTAATAGCTGGAAAATCAGCATTCAGATAGACCATACTTTGTGAAAGCATGAAAGCACTGCACTAAAAAATATTTCAGAGAAACATGAGACGCCAGCTGAGGTGGCCTTTATATTACTAGCTATGTTTTAAGATTGCTTCGAGACTCTGAGTGCCCTGAAGCCCGAGGAAGAGGCTGGCGCAGGCTCCAGCACGAGCCCTGGCAACCCCGGCATCAGCTCCAGAGGAAGAGAATGAAAAAGGAAAACAGATCCATTCTGCAGCTGACAATAGAATTGCCTCTAGATGCTCATGTTTTTGGAAGAACTTTGAATGCCAAGGGTCTTTTAAACCCTGCTGCTTATAATCTTCAGTCCTCTTCTGATGACCACAACTGGGATTGCCAGGTAACTGCCAACCCTCTGTGCATCCATAATCCTTGTCCGACTGGGACTGAGGACCAAGTGAAAGTTTTTTGTTAAGATGTGACTTCCATCTGCCTACCTCAGGGACCTGGATGCACTGGAGCACAAGTACCCAGGAGTGCGTGTATCCATCTGATGCTACTCCCGAGTAAGCTTCTGTTCTGTTGTCAGACATTGACAATGTGAAGAATGACTTTCTAATTAAAGCCATGCTAAATAGGGCAAGATATGGCTTAAAAAAAAAAAAAATATTGCTTCAAAATAGGGAGTTTAATTGTGGAGAAATAAGGTAAATGATGAATAAAAAACATTTAGTACCAAGTATGAAAACATCAGCACTCAAGGAACAGCTGCCAGACCAATAAACCCATTTTTCTCTTTGCCCTTTTCTATCTTACAGGAATTTTTATTTCCCTGTCCATTTTAATATCTGGCTGTTACTCCTGATTTTTGAAACCATATAAAATATTGGGAGTCTGGAGATTATGTTGAATTTGCTTCTTTATGCATACTTCCAGAACAGTCTTAAGTTTTTTATCATTTCTTTTACTGTCTTTACACTGTCTTTTCTTAGGCCTCCTTGTCTTACCTGAACTGTAGATTTTGTCTGAACTCGATCTCTTGAGAAATGAGTGTTAATATCAATTAATCTAGGTTACTAAGGCAAGACTAGGAGCCACCCCTTGTAAGAATGGGAATTCTTCTCTTTTTATTGGGAGGAGTACATGGGAACTGAGGTTTGAGCCCAGGGCCTACTAAACTCCTAGCCCCAGGGGCTTTTTATGTTCTTCGGTTTAGTCAAAGGTATAACCAGTCCTGTAATGTGAAACGCTAGCTCTTCTCCCCAGTCATCGTATTCTAATAAATCATTGCACTCTTTTGAGTTTTGAAGGTAGTTTCTCTTATTTGGTTCTCATCCATATCCTTATATACATCCTTTTGCTGCTTAGTACAGTTTTTCTTCTTCCTTGAATGAGTAGGAACCTTCTGACTGATTCTAGTACATCAAGTCCTGACTTTTCTTACTGTTAAGTGATTTTTATACAATAAGATTCTTATAACAGTTGGCTGTTTAATTCTTGGAATGGCTCTAAGGAGCATTCAGGATAATATTTAGCATTGAAGTTGGTCTTCTACTATTACATCAATGCTGTCGTCTTTGCTTCTGTAGATGATATATTTTCTGTCTGAATTTTTCTTTTGTGTATCTGTTTCTCCTTCCACAATAATAGGTAGTTGTTTATTAAGTTATCTCATAGTCCATACAGCCACCCAGTGATGGTAGATTGTGTTATCTCCACTTTAATGATAAAGAAGCTAAAGTATAAATAGGTTATGTAATTTGCCTTAAGCCATTATTATTATTATCATTATTTCCTGTGGTGGTGATTGAACTCAGGGGCTCATATGTGCTAGGCAGGTGTTCTCCCTGAGCTGTACCCCAGCCTCTCTAATGTCACTGTTAAGTGATAGCTTTAGAATCTGACTTACAAGTTCTTAATTACAGTATTTACTTTTTTAAAAATTGTATTAATTTTAATAAGAAAGAAATAACAATGAGACAGTTTCAAAACATGTTAGGACAGCCACAATAATTAATACAATGCATATTGTTGTCTTCATAGTAGTTGTTCAGAATACAAGGTGCAGGCATGATATCTTGTCTAAACACTAGACACAAATATTTCTTCTCATTGAACTAAGAGAAAGTAGTTGTATGTATCCATCATAGTGGGTTATCAGCAGAACTGGCAATGTCAGAAGCTGTTGACTTGAGCCTTTTATAGCTCAGCAGATTAATCTGCCTTTATACCTCATGGTTAGACTTTTCTGCTGCATGATTAAGACCAAGTTGAAACAAGACCTATATAACAAAAAATGTAACTTGTATCTGACAAGGTCAGTCAAATCCCCTCAGGATTTACCCTGAAACCATGTGCAGCATTTTGTAGAACTTTTGTCAGTGTCAGCCATCTGGATGAGTCACGGCCATTACTTGACCACTGTGCTTTCTATGAAAGCCTGAGAGAATGTTTTCTCTCTAGGTGACTCTCTTTAGGCACACTATACATTGTCGATCCCTTTCTTCTATGGCCCCATAATCTCCTTGAACAGAAAATTTGGGACTCCACTGAGTTATAGGCTGTTACAGTACAGGTTCTCTTGTGTCCTGAGTCCTTACTGACCTAGAGGGGCTAGGACCAAAATATTGGCTATCCTTGTAGCCCTTCGTTTTCTCTAATTTTTTGGTCTACACACTTAAGCTGTTAACCCTCCAGAAGAGAAGCTTAGTGATACTATTACTCTATAACATAGGCACTTGAGCTTAACAGCACTGTCTTTCTGAATATCAAACACCTTAGACTTTTTCTTTTTTTGTGGAACCAGGGATTGAACTCAGGACTTTGCACTGGCCGGGCAGGCACTTGTACCCCTGAGCTGTCTGCTCGGCCCCTAGACTCCTTAGACTTAACATGGAACTGGTATTTTCCATCAGTCATTGATATTCTAATCCCCATAGAATGTGATAAAAAAAATCAATTACACATTTTTACACAGAAATTTAGAAATCTAACCATATACAAAATTGTAGCAGGTCAATCCTATGGCATTTTTTCCTTGTCTCTTATTACCCTTTTTAAAAAAAACATTTACTTGAGAGAGAGTATAACAATAATTGATATGACATTAAAAGCAGCACACATCTAAAAGACCAGAATGACAGGCATGCCATTACACATTGCTATCCTCAGTGTCAAAAACCTGTTGGAGAGTCTTAGGACCGTTGTCTAAGTCATCCTGTGTACATAAGTGCATGGTTTTGCCCCTGCCATGTTTCTTAACTTTTCTGTTTGCTCTTTCTTCTTTGTTTAGTCCTTAAGTTCTTGATTTCCATTTAGCTGTGTTACGCCTTTCCATTTTCATTTCTGCTTTTGAGTTCTTAAACTAGGGAGACTATGATATTTATACATGTAGGCCTGGTTTATTTCACTTATGAGTATATCTGGGTTTATCATTCTTTATAGCTGAGTAATATTGTATAAAAACCACATCTTTTTCAACCATTCTTCAAGTGATGGGCATTTTGGTTGTTTGCAAGATTTGGCTATTACAAATTGTGCTGCTACAAACATAGGTGCACAAACATCACTATGATATGTTTTCAGTGCTTTTGGGAAAATTCCCAGTAGGGGATAGCTGGATAGAATGGCAATTCTAGTTTTTAAAGGAGTCTCCACACTGCTTTCCATAATGGATGCACCAGACTGCATTCCCACCAGCAGTGGAGAAGGGTTCCTTTTTCTCCACAACCTCTCCAACATTTGTTATGGGTTGATTTCTTTATGATAGCCACAATGTTTTCTTTTTAAACCCAATCTAGTTCTCTAGTTTTACAGTTCCATGTTTGATTCTAAATTTAGGTTATTGATCTTTTTGATAGAGGGGAATTTATATGCATTGTCCCCTGAAATCGAAGAATGAATTCTAAGGAACAACAAAGGTTAAGACTAGGAAAACTTATTGGAGAAAAGGAATGGGGAATAGAAATGGGGAATGGGGAATAGGAGTAGCTCTTGAGAAACAGGAGGGTCCCAAAAAAGGGTAGTCAATAAGTCCACTTCTTGAAGTTTTTCTGGGCGAAATCATGAGACGGGTACAACATGGGTCTAAATTATAATCACCAATAACAGTTTAAGTATAGTTGCTTAGGCATTACTGATCTAATGGTAGCAAGGGTACATGGGTAATATCATTAACCTTGGTTGATAATCTGTAGTCTGAATTAGTCTTAGGTATGAGAGGCTGGCTCAACCCTACGGAAATAAGGGGAAACCTCAAAAGGATGATACCAATAATCCAAAATGATTATTTCTTCCCCTAAGGAAAGATGTAAAACTGACCTCTGTAAATTTAATCTTCTTATGTCCCTCTAGCCATAATCCTGATGTATTCTCATCTTTTCCATGGACTCCCTCTAGGGCCTACCCTTGTCTTAATCACTGTGCCAAGGCGTGGCAAGCCAAGGATTGAACCCTGGTCTCTGCACTCTGCCTAAGCAGGCTCTTTAGTCTGCCGAGCTCTCTGGTGAAGGCCAGGGACTTTAGAATGTGCCTCTGAACATATTGCACAATATTAGCATTCATAGTCAGTAGCTAATAATATTACAAAGGAATGTGACTCATTTCCACATATTTCAAGTTGTTTCTCATGTTGACTACAGAAGCAGAGGTAAAAATCATTACCACAACCCCTTTAGTGGTTTTTTAAAAAAAAGGTAAGGCTTGCAGTTAGAAAATTTATTCAGAGGGCTGGCCAGATAGCTCAGGGGATTAAAGCGCCTGCATAGGCAGACATGGACTGGGTTTGATCCCTGGTGCGGTGGCTTGTGCCTGTAGGCCCAGTGCTTGGGAGGCTGAAAACAGGAGAATCACCATGAGTCCCATCTGTGTAGTGAGACCCTATAGATCTTGCACTAAAAAAAAAAAAAAAAAGTTATTCAGTAGGTCTGTCTCGGCTGGATGTGTGTGAGTTGCTGTGATGGAAGTCAAAGGGGGAAGAAAAGCTCACAGGAAGGAGTATAAAGGCTTCACAAGAATAAAGCAGATTTCAACAAAACAGTGATTCTAGTTCTTCAAAGACATTCCTCAAGAAAGTTGTTAAGGAGTGGGAACCTAAGGTTATGTTTAAAAAGTTTGACAAAACCTGGGAAAAGGGTGTGAATCAATTCTAGAATAAGCAACATGGGGGAAAAGGACTGAAGAGAAAATTCCAACAAACAGATAAATTCACCAAGAAGAGAAAATTCCAGCCAGATGATAAAAAACTGGCATCCAAGAAACCAAAATGAGACAACTTCAAAAAGAAGAGGAAAGGGGGCAACCCACTTGGGACCCCACTTCTGTCCCTCTCTCAGGAGCTTTTTTTTTTTTACCCCAATGAATCTGTTCTCATTACCTAAAAAAAAAAAGGAAAGAACTTAAGCAGAGCAGGCAGCTCAGTGACAAAACCAACGCCTGCAGGTAGGTGCAGGTGCAGGTGCAGAGGTTCGATCCCTGGGTCCTGCTGTGCTGGCCCCACCCCCAGGGCATGCTGAGATGGCAACTGAGAGTAAGCATAGTGGTGCAGGGCTGTCATCCCAGCTCTTGGGAGGCTGTAAATAGGTAGATCACTACGAGTCTGATCTAGTAGTGAGGTGCTGAGCACCCTGTAGGAGCCCCCCCAACCCCCCAAATATGATGTTCAAGCAAGACAGATTTGGGAGGGAGGTCTTAAGGATTGTGACAAAGAAAAAAGAGTGAAGTTGATTAGCAATTTGCAGAAGTTGATTCAAGGGAAAATTAAAATTGCATTTGCACAAATCCAATGCTATATTCAGTTTAGTAATGAAGGACAGAGAAAACAGGCTTTTGAATTGTGCGATGGTTTGAATTAAGTAAAGCCAACTATTCCAGAAATACTGTTAAACTTCTCATGTATGGAAGTAACCAGATTGCAGAGATAATCAGAAGTTTTGAAGGATGCTGTCAAAAGCAGAAGTCTTGGCGTTGTGGAGTATGTGTACAATGACAAAACCATGCTGGAGCAAAGGAACATGTTAACAAAGGAGCTCTATGTGAACATGTTTCAGGATTACAAGTCTACAGAACACCTATCTCTGGACAAGGTGTTAGAAGTGCAGCCTGAAAAATTAGAGCTTATTATGGATGAAATGAAACGCATTCTAACTCCAGTGGCTCAAAAGGAAGCTGAGCGTTCTTGGACTTATTTTACCTGTGCAACTCCAGAACGCAGATCAGAGCTGATTGAAGCCATCTGTGAGGTGTTGCTATACCTGGCTCCCACACATGATGGTGCCCAGGTGGCCCCTCACTGTGGCATGGCACACCCAAGGATAGAAAAGTAATTGTGAAAACAAGATTTATGCTGAAAAAGTGGCTAATGGCCAATACTTAGTTTTAGTTGCTATTCTGTCGATGCTGGGACAAATACCTGCCACACAAAATTAGGGAAGGAAAGGTTTATTTAGCTCACAGTTCCTGGAGGTTTCAAGATGCTGCCCCCGCTTTATAGGGACTGGAGGAGGGGCTGGGGTGCTACTGTGTCCAGGATGATCTGCTCGATACCTCTGCGCAAAACTGCTGTCTTGGGGGTGCTCTGACAGCGTGTGCTGTTGGTTTAATGGTTTGAGTCTCTCTTGGCCACACCTCCTCAAGCCCTGCCCCTCAAACTGAACGCTTAACAGCTCCATGATTTACATGAGGCTTTGGAGGGACAACTAGCTACAAACCACAACATTCCACCCCTGGGCCCCCAAAGACTCATGTACATCCTTTTCTGCAGAAGGCATTTTAGACCATCTCAAAGAGTTGCCAAAGTCCCACAGTTTCAGCATTGCTGAAAAGTCCAAGTCCCAAGTTTCCTCCAAGATCCTAGGCAAACTCTCAACTGTAAGGAGCACCTACACAAATGAAAAATTACATACATTGAACATTCAAAGGCAGAAGATAAACACTGCCCTTCCAAAAGGTATACACAGGAGGACTCAAACTACTGGGGCCAAAACAAGTCCAAAATCCAGCAGGGAAAACATTAAGTCCTGTAGTTTCATGTGGAACATCCGAAGCAATCTGTGGCAAATCGTGAGCTCCATGTGACTCCACCTCTATGGCACTCTTGGTGGTAGCTCCCATAACTTCACTCTTAGGCCGGCTATGCTCCCTCTGTGCAGTTTTCCTTTGATGATCCACGGTCCTGGCTTTTCCAAATGTCTGGGGTTTCCACAGAGTAGGCTTCTCACCGCTTCACACATTGCCCTCCCTGGGGCACACTAACTGGCCTCCCAGGCCTTCTGAAATTGAGGTGGAAGCCTTCTTACCCTCAGAATTCCTGCATTCTGCATGCACCTAAGACCAGTGTCACATGGATGATGCCAGGGTCTGCTGCCAGCTGGAGCAGTAGCCAGGCTTCCTTCTCTCTTAGCTGTAGGAGTCGAGTACCTGGATTTCTGGACAAATTCTCTGTGTCGGTGCCATTATGTAGTCTGCTGTGGCTGCCACCTGCATTCTGGAACCTGGTGTGGCCTCTGCCTCCATTCTGGAATTTGGGGCTCTGCGGCTTTTTTCCTCAAAGCAAAGGCCCTCGCCCTTGCTACTCTGAGGCTGCAAAGGGCAAGAAACTGCCACCTCCTGTGATGCCCTCAGGACATCTTTTCTATTCTCCTGTTCCTCCTGGGCAATGCAGATCTCAGCTCCATCTTTGCAGTCCACAGCCTCCCTGGCGCTTTCTTTCTGGCCAAACTCATGACATTTTAAATCATTCTGCTGGGCTCTTTGCTCTTCATTCTTACCATAAATCTGACTAAGAGCCCCCAGCAATAACCATGCCACTGCCCCAAGGTTTGACTGCTTTGAAATTTCCTTTGAAAGATTCGTTAGTCCTCCATGTTTAATTTCAGTCTCAGGCAATGTCTCTGGACACGGGCAAAATTCTGCCAAAGTTTGGGCCAAGCCAAAACACAAATGATCTGGAGTCCAGCAGGCAATGCAGTCCTTCCTAGCAGAAACCTCCCCACCTGGTCTTTACAAGCTGGCTTTCTATCAGTCTTCTGGTCTGAGCTCTGACCAGAATCTCCCCTACAGAAGTGCCAAAACTGTTCTGCGCTTTACTCACAGGCAATACCGCCAAACCTTTCCTATTTCTTCCCATAAGCCATTCCCAAAAGCTTGTTATCCACATGGTCAGGTATAGCCACAGCAACAACCCCACTCTCATGGTATCAAATTCTGTTTTAGTTACTATTCTGTTGTTGCTGGGACAAATACCCACCACGCAAGCTTAGGGGAGGAAAGGTTTAGCTCACAGTTCCTGGAGGTTTGAAGACGCTGCCCCCACTTTATAGGGACTGGAGGAGGGGCTGGGGCACTGCTATGTCCAGGATGATCTGCTCCATGCCTCTGTGCAAAACTGCTGTCTTGGGGGTAGGCACTCTGACAGCGCGTGCTGTCACTTTAATGGTTTGTGCCTCTCTTGGCCACGCCCCCTCACCCCTCACCCCTTGAACTGCATGCTTGACAGCCACAGATTCACATTGCAGTTAATAGCATTTTCTAGTGTCCTGATTATAGGTTATGATTGAAAACAGTCAATGCTTGAAAAGAGTAAAGTGCAGACGAGAAGGTTTGAAGAAGATAAATGGAAAGCAGAATTTGTTGGGGCTGGTCTGAAAGTGACCTGAGAGATTTGGGCTGGCTATTACAAACAGTGGCCTCATTTCCTCTGCAAATAAGGGAGAACAATAAAGATACCTAAGCTCACACTTAAAATCTTCTTGGAGCCAGTTCCATATACACACCTGGGCTGATTGCCTCTGTAACTTTTTGGCTTCAAAAATTCCATGCAGATTTTTAAATTTTAACTGTGGCTCCATTTGCTAATACTCTCATGTTAGCCTTCCTTTAAGTAGAGGAATAAAATCTGATCTTCCCCACAGCTTCTATCTCCAGGTGGTATCACATGCCCATTATTCATAATTCAGTGTGGTTTTAAGATGTTCTGAGATGTTCCTTCGCTATCAATGTGGACATATCTTGAGTTGAAGGCAAACGTCAACTTGGTCAGTGTCACATGTGTGTGTGCTTTCAGCCCACAATGCACATCATGTTATACTGTCTTGCATTTATAGTCTATTTCAAAATTAAATGTGAATCCTGAGGTAGTGGCCAACCATGTTACATGGTCCTCCAAATGGAGAAGCTGAGCATTGAAATGGATAGTTTATTCAGCAACATGAAGGCTATGGGAGATTCTACAAACAGCTTGCCTAGAGGAATCAAGAATAGATTAGAAGGTGGGTGTGGTGATGCACACCTATAATCCTAGCACTCAGGAGATTGAGTTCAAGGCCAGCCTAGGCTACATAAGCAAGTTTAAGGCTAGCCTGCAATACATAGTGAGACCGCCTCTGTAGGGGGGGAAAAGCAGAAGGAATAACAAGTATAAAAGAAGTCATCTTCTGAAGAACAGAGCAGAAATAGGATGGTAACTTGAAAGTGCTATTTTCTAAAAATAAGGATTGTTTTTAGAAATGGCATGATTCAGTAAACAGAATTTTGCACTATGCTAAATGACAGATCCTCATCAACATGAGGATCTACTAAATGAGAATCCTTGGTGTCGTGGTTGACACATTGTGTCAACTTGGCTGGCTGCCTGGTGATTGGTACATTTTATAAATTTGGCTGCATTGCCTGGCTGTTTCACACTGTGAGCCATGAGGGCCCTGCCCTCAGCCTCTACTTTGGACCCTTCAGCTTCCTGTAGCAGATTCTTCTGCTTTCCTTTTCAGTCACAAAGGCGGACCATTAGAGACTGTTAGGAACCAGTAGAAACCGGTTAAGACCAGTAGAGACTGGTAGGGATGGAACACTGCAGTGAGTATAAAAGCCTTGGGACTGAATCCTTCAGTTGGCAGTGTGCAGACGCTCTCAGCACACTTCCCCATCTGAGTCTGCAACTGGCACATCTTGTGTTATATCTGCTCCTTGTATTGTATCTGTTCCTCTGGTAAAACCCTGACTAGAACACTTGGTTCTTTGGAGGCAGAGTCAGAATAATGTAGGAATTGTCTAGGACCTCCAAATAATAAAAGGGAAATATAACTCCCAGCCTGCTAGATGTCCCATAAACATCTGTGTTCTCTAAAATTGAATGAATTGTAGGAACAATGAAGGTTAAGAGTAAGAAGAGCAGTAGAAAGAAAAGCTGTCTAAGACAAAAGGCATCCTGAGTGGGCGGCAGAGAATAGCTTCTGGTTCCAGCCCTAGTATAGCTAGATTATCATGATTCAACATGCCTGAATCGCAAAACAACAGTTATCTTCCAAATGACCCCTTGCTCCTTCCCCACTCCAGCCCTGGACACCTTCCTTTTATCTTTCCAACACACACACAAGGGAGCCTTTGATCAGCTCCTTACGTATCACTGAACCAGCCCTTCAAACTACCCTTAACAAAAGTCTATACTCAGCCTCGCTGTCTCAAGTCCTCTCTGTGTCCTGCTCAATGGCAATACAAGCCTTTTCCATCCATTTCTTTAATTTCTGCTTCACTACTAAAAAACCTAACATCCTCCTCCCAAGGGAATTTTACAGAGTAAAACCACAAGGTGAGGTGAGTCTCAGGTGAAAAAACTATAATCAAGAGTAGAAGTGTAGTCATATTAGTGGAAAATCACAAGATGGGTGTGGCGTGGGAGAAAACTATGGTGAACCAATAACGTTGCAAACACAATCATACAATTGCTTAGGTTGTATCCATTAAATGGCCAAATGGGGAAGCAGGTCACATGCAGGTGCACATGGGAGGGACAAGGACTTTTCCTGGAAGGGTTGGATTAAAGAAATTTTGGTCCCGCCCAAGATGATGCCTATTTAGAATGTCAATTACTGTTCATCCCTAGAAGAATCTTATGGATGTAGTTCGTTTTTCATAAGGCCTGGCCTTTAAGGAATGTACCTTCAGCTGCAGTTGTCTGCTGCGCTGACTGCGGGAAGGCACAGCTTTGTATGCTTTTGATGTTTCTAAATAACTTAGCTTCTGTTTTTGTCACACCTTTAAGTAGTACTAGGGAACTAGTGAGAAAGTCACAACCTGTCTTTAGGATATTTACAGTCTAATTGCTTAAATGGATAAAACAAAAGCACAGTTTTAACAAGTTCAAATTATAGACAATAAACTTTTAGTCTTCATTAGGCAGCTCTATTGACATTCAATAGTTGTTTAAGTTTCTGATGTGGGAGAAAGAAACTGCCAATCTGAAAGATACCTGGGATAAGTTTGTATTCTCTAAAACCTGCCATAAATTTTAGCAACGATGGAAGTTCAGAACAGAACATATTTATTAGGGGAAAGGAAGCGTCTGTGCAAGACAGGGATAGGAGGGACCTGAGCAGGTTGCCAAAAACCCGAGGGGTTTTTATTGAGCAAAACCAGGAGGTAAGGTGGGTCTAAGGTGGGAAACATGAGAACTTGCAAGATGGGCGTGAAGTGGTCAAAACTATAGTCCACCAATAAGATTAAAAGTATAATTGCGCAGGTAACATTGATTAAATTGGAATCAAAAGGGGGAAGCGAGTCATGTGGCAAGTAGACATGATGCAGACCGCTCTTCCTGTAGGGGTTTGGGTTAGTGACCTTTCTGGCTTCCTCAAAGTGATAGAGACCTATTTAGAATATCAATCACTCATGTCCATCCCTAGTATGTAGATGCCTTTGTTTAATCTTCTGTCCTGGGGTCTGGCCCACAGTGGAGGTGTCTATCTCTCCCACTCTTGCACGGAATTTTGTCTTCCATATTGGATCCTTTGAGGGCCTAACCCTGTCTGACTGCCTATAATATTTCGACCCAGCTGCCTACAACACTATCATGCGTAAAGGCTTAGCTATGGTATATAAGTCAAAAGAGAAGAAGAACGAGGTCCTTTTGTCTGGAAGCAAGACACAAACTGAGTTTTCATACATCTTGATGAGGAAGAGAACTTAAATGGGACCTGTGACTTGGACCCATTAACATGCAGTAGACAGTGGAGGGAGAAAAACTGTAAGTAACAGAATAATTTTAATATTAACAAGTTTTTATTCACACACTTCACCTTTTTCTGAAGCCACGTAACATTAGTTTATGCCGGAATGGAATAATCTCGAGGGGAAGGGAGACATTTG
>PVKN010030884.1:0-12633 GCA_004027915.1 Capromys pilorides
GCAGGGCTCAGGCACGGCCTTCAGGCCCAAGGACAGGGTCTAGGGACTCTAGACCATGGGCTAAGTAGGAAAGATTGGGCTACAATCTCTCACTGGCTCTTCAAGGTCATAGCAGCCAGCTTCTAGATGCCTGGATTACCCATCTCTCCAGCTAGCTCTGTGCCTAATTTTGGCGTCCCAGGATGGGCTGGGGCACACCCTACCTTTGCAGGACAGAGCAGGTTAGATGTGTGAGGTTGGGGAAGCTAAGGTCCCTCTCCAGAAGGTGGGGGGACACCTTCTGTCACCCCAGCCCAGGTAGCATTGGGGTGTGGAGCATGGCTAGATGGCAGGAGGCAACAGACTTCCTAGAAAAGGCTCTCCCTGCCCCATCCTCCATCCTGGCACTCGGGAGGCAGTGGGCCTGTGGACCTGTGCTCCTGTACCTCTTGGGATATGACCCCAGGCTCTGGCTGTGCATCTAGCTCCAGCTGCCCCAGGCGTGTTGGATGTTGCCCGGGCTCAGGGTCTCAAGCCCATGCCCTTCTGTCTTCCAGGAGTGACAGCAAGTTGTTGCTGGAGGAGGTGCAGGAGGGGGAGGTTCTGTGGTGCTGTGTCAGCAAGATGAGTACAAAAACACCTTTTTTTCTTCTTTTTTCTAATTAAAAGGCACACCTCTGTCCAGGGTAGGACTATTTGCAGTTGTGACATAGATTCTGTTATTCTTTCAGGGCGAGAACACCCTAGAAAGTGCCTTTTTTCCCCTTATGATAATTTTTGTGACTTTTCTTCCAATAGATTTTTAAAGACTTTCATGAAGGAGCCATTAATTTTGGGCCCACCTACAAATACGATGTTGGCTCGGCTGCCTATGACACAAGTGACAAATGCCGCACCCCAGCCTGGACTGACCGAGTGCTGTGGTGGAGGAAGAAGCATCCTTTTGATAAAACTGGTGAGTGAGGCAGGTCTCAGGAGCCGGGGAGGTTGCACACTAGAGCTGTCAAGGGGACAGAAGCACAGGCGCTGTGCCCCATGCTGGGCCAGTCTTGGATAACTCTCATGATAGGAGATGGAAAAGCCCTTGGGAAACCGTGCTTTGAGCGACGCCCTTCTGGACTCTGGAGACTGCGGCCTGTCAGCAGGCCTGGCCTGGCTTTCCTCGTCTCGGAATTCACAGTTGTTTCACCCCACCCTATGTCTTTTATCTCGGAGGAAAGCAGCAAAATGTTAGGGTGCCTATTTCTTTCCCAGGCAGTAATTTTTCCAGTCCATTTTGTTCAGCCAAACTTTCCTCTGCTGAGGCTCCAATAGCGAATTGAGCAAGAGCAAGATACAGTAAAAATAAGAGTACTGGGCTGGCCAGATAGCTCAGTGGACTAAAGCACCTGCTTAGGCAGAGTGCAACAGGTGGGATTCGATCCCCAGTATGCTGTGTGGGGCCCGTTTCTGGGGCTTACTGAGACAGTGATTGAGATTGGGTGTGGTGGAGCACGCCTGTAATCCCAGCACTTGGGAGGCTGAAAACAGGAGGATCACTATGAGTCTGATCTACATAGTGAGACTCTGTGGACACTACTAAAAACAAAACAAAATAATAATAATAATAGTATTTTTTTAATCTATTGGTTGTTGAGTATATTTTTAACAATTAGTGATGCCCAGTAAGGAAGTGAAGTTCACTTGCAGTTTGAACACTAAGCTACTACATAAGCAACAGTTCCATGGCATCTGGGAGGTGTCCGCTGAGATTTCAAAACCAGACGACTATGTCTGCTGATAAATGCTCCTGAAGATGGCTTTGTGAGCAGTTTTATGGCCCAACGTGTGGAGAGGCAGGGCCTGGAATGTTCTGGCTCCCAAGACTCAGCACCTGCTGCTGTGTGAGTGGCTCATGTGTCTGTCACTTGTGGACCCTCAGTGGAAATGTGGCAGCAGGGCCAGCTGCAGTCCAGGCCATACTTAGCCCACCTGGGAGGTGGCCTGTGGTCATGTTCTTGCCTGTTCTGGGTGATCTGTGAGTAAGGAACTGTTTTAGCCACAGGCCCCCAGGTAACTGAAGCCCAGGTTCAAGCTCTGAGGGCTAAAGCCAGTGAGCCTGAGCCGCACAGTGGTTTGGGACAGAGCTTTCAGCTAAGGCATTCATAGCTGCATTTGTGTGAATTGATATGGCTTTGTGTTACGTGTGTATAGCTGGAGAACTCAACCTTCTAGACAACGATCTAGACAGTGATACCAAAGTCAGACATACCTGGTCTCCCGGCACCCTCAGGTACTACGGTCGCGCGGAGCTACAAGCATCTGATCACAGGTAGGCCCTTGCTGGAGAAGGCAGTGTCTCCTCCAACCCCACAGGAAGCCAAGATGCTGCCCCATAAGGGTGTGGGTGGTGTGTATGTGTGTGATACACTAATGAACAAAGAAGGCTACAAGAAATACCTGTGTAGCCACTGAGAACTAATACTGTTGGCATTTTGTCTTCACTCTGCATCACAAATAACATCAAAGATAAAACTTCTTCTATTTTATGGTTTTAAATGTTATTAAATGATTTTCCTGCATAGCCTGGCTGCCTTGTTGCTATCTTCAAGATACAATGTTAGTATTAACAATCAGGTTCATGTCTCTGTGACTGCTGCCTACCATTCCCCTAAACAGATTCGTGGAGTTTACCCATTCAGCAATTGATGGTTATTTTGTCTAGTATTTCATTCTTACAAACGCCAAGCATTTTACATCTAGGGTTCTAGGATGTTAAATACTCTAACTTACTGCTGCACCCTCAGGGATTGCACACTCAGAATGAGAGGGAGCAGCAGACCATGCAGAGGATGGTGATCTAGGGACAGCTGTGGAACATCTTGCAGGGGACACCAGAGGGTGGAATTTGAGAGTGGAAGAAGAATTTGCTCTTCCTATGGCTGCCACCAAAGCTATGATGATGATTTCAGTTCTTTCCATGAAAGAAATGAAGAAAGGTGGTAGACAACAATTGGTCAGCCAATAGTAGGTCTAAATCTTTAGAGAGCTATGAATTTTTAGATGACTGCTGTTGCTAAAACACCTTGACATGTACCTCACAAATCTAATGCATAATTTCAAGATTTGCTAGTTAGGCCTTTCGACTGGATCTACCATCTTCCAGTAATTTGCCAAAATGACTAACACAAAGGGCAAGAGGAGGGGAACCTGGCATATGTTTTCTAGGCCTTTTGAAAACATGGAATTGTTCCTTTGGCCACATACATGTGAATCTACAAAAAGGGTGATATTGTAGACATCAAGGGAATGGGAACTGTGCAAAAAGGAATGCCTCACGAATGTCACCATGGCAAAACAGAAAGAGTCTACAATGTTACCCAGCATGCTGTTGGCATTGTTGTATACAAGCAAGTTAAGGACAAGATACTTGCCAAGAAGATTAATGTATGTATTGAGCATATTAAACACTCAAAAAGTTGTGATAGCTTCCTGAAACGTGTCAAGGAAAATGATCAGAAAAAGAAAAAGCCAAAGAGAAAGATACCTGGGTTCAACTGAAACGCCAGCCTGCCCCTCCCAGAGAAGCACACTTTGTGAGGACCAATGGGAAGGCACCTGAGTTGCTGGAAACTATTCCCTATGAATTCAAGGCATAAACTGGGGATGTTGCTCTGCCATTCACCACCTAACTGGCAGCTTAAGTGTTCTAGGCCCCTGTGTTGTAACAGTGGTTTTCTTAAACAGGTATGTGGTGCCTTCTTACTTAAAAAATATTTGCAGCAGATTTTCACTGTTCCTAGTAATTGTATCTTGTCTTTACTCTTCAGTGTTTTTCTTGCTGAAAGATATTGTTGAGGTATTGTGCAGGTGTATACCCAAATATTCAAATATTTATAAAATATTTATATTGGCTTGAAGATCCTATAAATTACCATGGGGGGAAAATGTATCAAAATAAATGGAAGTTACTTCAGAAACAAATGTAAGTCCATTTTAGTTAAACAAATTGTTTAAAGAAAAAAAAAAGATTTGCTAGTTAGAAGAGTATAGCTCTCCTGGCACCAGAGGTTAAGTAGTGAGCAAAACACACAAGATCATGATCTCATGGAATTTTCCATAACAGACAAATAATATAAAATATAACAAATGCTGCCTTCTCCCCACTATTCAGAAAAGGCTTCTTCTGTTTTAGATACCCTCGGAGCCAGGCTTGACAGTAATGTGGTTGTAGGGAAAGTGTTCCCAGTGGCACATGCCCACCAAAACCACGGAGCCCAAGGGAACAGAAAGGCTGAAGCAGAGAGGGAGGGAGAAAGCCAGAGTTGAGGCAAGCAGGACCTCTAGGCCCTGCATTGCCCTATAGGTGGGCTATACATTGAGTTGAGGCGGGGGTCTCAACAGAACCTCCAGAAAAGTCTCCAATGGGGAAAGGGTGGAAGCGAGGAGCCAGGCAGCAGCCATCACAGTGAGCAGGGAAGAAGCACTGGTGGCCTCGGAAGAGCTGCCTAAAAGGTTCCCTGGATGTGTCGTGGTTGCCACCTGTGTCAGGAGCTCATTCCTTGTCATTCCTGAGTGAAAAGCTGCCTGTCTCAGCTATACCTGGTACATCAGCTAAAGTCTTTTGAAGTTACTCACTCAGTGTGTGTCTCTGTATAAGTTTTCTTAGGCATCTTTTTTCTTGCCCTAGAAGAAAAAAAAAAAGTAATGGCATTATCCTCTCCTCCCAATCTCTTAACTTTTGCATTATTCTCTGGTTTTAATGGAAACCACCTTTTTACCATGGATATCTTTTGAGATGCAGTTTCCCTGTGTTGCCCAGGCTGGCCTTGAATTCTTGGGCTCCAGTGATCCTAACCTCTGTTTCCATAGTAGCTGTGACTATGGGTGTGTCCCACAGCTGCAATAAATTATTCCACCCCCTCCACTTCTACTGGACTTCAAACCTAGATCCTGGCTAGGCAAGTGTTTACAACCATAATATATACCATGTCCCTGTCACCATATTATATATTACTTCATATTATGTTTTATTACCACTTAACATGGTATTATAAATCTTTAATAAAATTACATCATTCTCTTTATAATTCATAACCTTCAGCGGTATTTCCTGGTGACTGGTGTTCCCATGCATATGTGTGTCAGGCAGATTTCTGCACAACTCTCAGAGACTGTACAGCATAGCACCTTCGGATGCATCATGACTCTTCCCTTCCAGAAAACAGTTACATCACTTCCCTTTTTCCCTCCCACTAACTGTGTTATGAACTGTCATGTTCATCTGGGTTTCTGGCCAAATCAAGAATAAAGTCCTAGGTATGAGATTACTAACTCAAAAGTGATGACCAGTTTTGAGATTCTTATTCCCAGTTGCTAGGCAGCAATGTGAAAAGCTTGACTGTTCTGGATGATCAGGGGTGCCCACCTCTGCCCGCCAACGTGGGACTAGGGATTGCAATGCAAGAGACCTTTGCTGATGGCTGGGGATTTCTAGTACTGGATTCTAGTGATGAAGGACTGCACATCCTTACATAAAAATGCTACAGTGACACCAGGCTGGGGAAAGATGAAAACCAGACTGTGGGTAGGCAGCTAGTCTATGGACTCACAAGCAGATGTTAGTGCTCGCAGCACTGCTTTAAGGGACGGGACTGGGAGGTGACACTGTTGCTTGTGCTAACCATTCTCTGCCCTCTCCCCATGTCTGATGCAGACCTGTGCTGGCCATCGTGGAGGTGGAGGTTCAAGAAGTCGACGTGGGTGCTCGGGAGAGAGTTTTCCAGGAAGTGTCCTCTTTCCAGGGCCCTCTGGATGCCACCGTTGTTGTAAACCTTCAGTCACCGACCCTAGAAGAGAAGAATGAGTTTCCTGAGGACCTGCGTACTGAACTCATGCAGACCTTGGGGAATTATGGGACAATCGTCCTTGTCAGGTACCCACTGCCAATTGGGTGTGGTCTTGGGGTATCCAATGTAGGCTTAGGGGTGTCAGGAGCTATGAGAGCTGCTGAGGCATTCTTGGCGCTGACTTGACCTAACTCATGTATTTCAGGATCAACCAGGGACAGATGCTGGTGACCTTTGCAGATAGTCACTCTGCTCTCAGCGTGCTGGACGTAGATGGCATGAAGGTAAGTGGCCTTGGAGTGTCTACTCGGTCACAGCATGAACCTGACCCATCTCTACTGTCCAGAAACCATGTCTTCCCCTCTCCTCAGGATCTGTCCTTTTCCTTTTTGTTTTTACCTTATGTATGAGGGTTTGAGTCCAGGGCTTTCAAATTGAGCTCTTTCCCCAACCTCTTTTAGGGACAAAGTCTTACTGAGCAGCTAAGTTTTCTAGGCTGGGCTCAAATGTGTGATCCTCCTGCCTCAGCCTCTCAGAGTTCTGGGATTATAGGCATGCACCACTGTGCCTGGCTCAGCCTGTGCAGACACCACAGGAGAAGAAGCTGGGATTCTCCATTCTGTTTCTCCAGTGTCCCATAGCCAGCCCTAGAGACTTGCAGAGTCTGGGGGATCTAAGAGCAGATGTAGAGTGTGGCTCCTGCTGGTGTCTTGGCCCGCATTTGTTCACAAGAGGTTCCATCTTTGAGACCGTTTCTGAGCATGCAGCTCAGATGTAGTTTGGGGGGATGTTGTTTATTTCTGTTTTATTTTTTTTTTCTTTACTCCTTAGAGTAAAATCTTATTTAGAAGCTATGAAGTAGTGGAAGAAAAAAGAATCACCAAGCCTGACCTAGTTGTTTTCCAAGAATAGTTAAGTGAAAAAGGAGCCAAGACAGGGTTAGTAAGATCAAGGCAGGGCTTTTCCAATTTGAATAAACTTGCTATTTAGGCAAGCATTTCTATGGCCTATTTGTCTCCCATAGGACTTAATGTCTCTGTTTTAATGTTCTTTCTCTTCTCTCCAGATCCAGTAGTGGGACATCCTCCTTCCCCTCCACCTCCATGCTTGCATCCTTGGTACCTGGGCTGGAGCCCTTCATTTGCCCCTCTAGACCCACCCTTGCTTCTCTACCTGCTCACAGTCTGAGAAGCTTGCACTGCAGTGACCCTATTAGCAGACATTCTTGACCCTCAGTTTTTCTTGAGTTAGGCCAATAGAAGAAGAAAAGGAGAATGAGGTTGGAGAATTTTTCCCTTAGCTCCTAATCTGCCAGGTCACCTCAGTTTGGCTGAACTAACTGAAGGTCACTTCTCTCGTCAGTCTCGTCAGGGGCCTCCTCTTTTGGGTCCTTTCCTGTCCCTTCAAGAGTGTGTAGAGGTTTCAGTTCATAGCCAGCCGGCTCTGTGGCAGGGCAGGCAGAGGGCAGCAACTGTAAGCAGTGAACAGACACAGTGGGCGTCCCTTTCCCTTTTATTCCATCTAGGCTGTAAGTCTTACACCAGGGTGGGGCTCCCATTGCCCAGAGCTATGCTAATTCCGTTATCCAGACCCAGAACTATGTTAATACTGATCAGTGAACTAATTTAGTACCACACACCCTTTATCCCAGCACCACACACCCTAGATCCAGCCAGCTCTTTGGAAGCCCCACCTATAAGCTCCTGAGGCTTAGAGGGGACATCTAGACACAAGCCATAACATTTCTCGTGGCCTCCCAAATGCACATTCCTTTACGCAAAAAGCATTTAGCCATCTGTTAAGAGTGTCTGAAAAGTCTAAATCCAAAGTCTTTTCACCTGGGGTCAGGGCTGGCATGGTATGTGGTGCCTGGGATTGAATCTCAGTCCCTGCGTGCCTGCCTACGCTTGCCTAAGCAGGCACTTTAGACTGCTGAGCTACCTTGCCAGCCCCCCAAGTCTCCTCTGGCATTTAAGGCGAGCTCTTAGCTGTGAGCCTGTGTACAAATGTAAAGAAAGCTCAGTACTTCCCACAGATTCTGCTTTGACAAAACCTTGGTCTGGGGCTGGCGAGATGGCTCAGCGTTCTAAAGTGCCTGCTTAGGCAAGCTTAGGCAACCACAGGGACCTGGTTCCATTCCCGACACCACATGCTGTGCCAGCCCTACCCCCAGGGCAGGCTGAGCAGGCCATAAAAAATAAAAATAAAAATAAATAAAACCCTGGTTTTAAATCTGCATAGAATGAAATGCTGGTGATGATAATTCCAACCTTTATTTAGAAGAAATGTGTGGAAGTTGTGCTGATCCTGCCTGCCGTCCAGATCCTCCACTTTTCTTAGTAAAATGTGGAGACAGTCCTTGCACCTGAGCATGGGTTGTACAGAAGCACTCTGTGACCAAGGCGAGCTGCGGTGACCCTCATATCATTCCTGCTTGCTATGCCGCCCCACAGGTGAAAGGCCGAGCAGTGAAGATTAGACCAAAAACAAAGGACTGGCTGAAAGGTCTGCGAGAGGAGCTCATTCGAAAACGGGACAGCATGGCGCCTGTGTCCCCCACTGCCAATTCCTGTTTGCTGGAGGAAAACTTTGATTTCACGAGTTTGGACTATGAGTCAGAAGGTTAGTGACCTCCAGGAGAAGCAGGAAGCAGCTGTCTAGCAGTAGCAGGTGACTGTGGACCCTGCCTTGCAGAGGTGCTAAGGACATTTAGAGCATGAGTGTCACCTCCCGGAGCTTCAGGGCACATGCGTGTGGGATGGTGCAGGAAATGGTAAAGGGCCTGGAGACATCCAGTCCTACATTAGCAGTGGCTTTGAGGCTGTTGGGGCTGTGGGGGTGAATGGGGGTAGCTGGGTCTGGGGACAAGCCCACTGGGGATGTGCCACAGTGGCCTGCCTGAAGGGCTGGGCTGTCCAACTGGAGTTGTTTTCACTCTCACTGTGATGTGTTCCTGCCCCAGGGGATGTTCTAGAAGATGATGAAGACTATCTAGTGGATGAGCTTGCACAGCCTGTGGTCTCAGACAGCGAACTGGGGGGAGACGACCCTCCTGATGCCCCTGGCTTCACAGCAGTAACACCTACCAGCAAGTCACCTGCCCTGAGCAAAAAGAAACAGCATCCAATATATAAAGGTAGCGAGGCCTTTTCTCACCAGGGTTGGGGCAGGGTGTGCTTCCGGCTGTCACGGGCATGCAGGTGCCAGAGAGGCCCAGCTATGAAGGCACAGAATATAGAGCCAGGCTCTAGGCGAGATTCCAGTGCAACATGCTGACTTCTGCTGGGTCTTTCATTCTTTTTTCATTCTTTTTTCACACCTTGTATCCCGCCTAGAGTGCTGTGTTCCTCTTTCCTGTGTATACTCAAGTGACCACAGTATTGACTAATTTTACATTTGTGATTTTTTTCCCTGAAACTTTTCTGATTCAATTCCTTAAGAGATATTCAATGTCTGTAACTCAATGCATTGTTTCATTTACGTAATGCTATATTTTATACAGTCATATTGTCCAGTGGCATCCGCTATAGCCTTTTAGCCTTAAAAGGAACTAAAAAGTCATATGGCATGAACTCAGTAACCCTGGTATTCTTGAGTAAGCTTGAAAGTTGAACAGCTTTACATACCTGGGAAGTAAAGTAGTTCACATTTTAGCCTTCAACTAAATTGATGCTGTTTTACCCCCAAAATACCCCCTGCCATCCATCGCTGTGTCCTGGTGAGGGGGCCACACTTATCCAGCAGGCACCAGGGATCAGTATGTCCTTTTCAGCTGGGACTAGGACAGAGGACAGAACTAAAATTCCCCTCAGTGCTTCTCACAGAGAATGCCTTGCTGAGAGAGGTACACAGACCCTCAAACCCCTGAGACCATAGCAATCTCAGAGCCAACTGCAGCTTGCCTGTCTGGAACCACCTGGAGCCTCCAGACTTACAGAATGCCGATGATCCCTATCTTAAGACATTGGGTTGGGCAGGGGTGGGATGGGCTGCTTGTATCTGGCATTTCAAGAGGCTTCCTGGGTGTGTTACACAGCTAGGTTTGGGGTGCTTCCCGGGGCAAGAGCAGCAGCCTCCATTAGAGTTTTGGGGCGGCTCTGTGCTTTTCCACATGAGGGCTCTAGCCTGGACATGAAGTGGCTGATGGCCTGCGCTTTTCAGAGGAGAGGCAGCCTTTTGGGGGGCAGGGTGTGCACCATCAGACAGCCTCTAGGGACCAGGATGTCAAAGAATACAAACGTGTTTTGAAGGAAGACACTGATAGAGCAACAAGGCACCAGGGCAGGGGGTACCAAGAGGGCATGCTCTCAGTGTTGTGGGGTGTTCAGTCATTCCTGCAGGAGGGATGCTCACTGTCTCTCCCATTCCTGCCCCCTCTGGATGCTACATGAGCTTCACCTGTTGGCTTTGGGGATCAGGGTGGTCGAGCGAGAATGAAGCAAAAAAGCATAACTGTCCTCAGTTTATAGGTTATGAAAGAGAAGCAAGCATCTCCAAGTGGCGCTTTTGGCCTCTTAGAAGGGATTGTGAAGCCCAGCATGGCGGTATATACCAGTAATCCCCCCACCGAGGAGGATTATGAGTCCAAGGGTAGCTTGGGTTACAGAGTGTGACTGTTGCAAGAAAAAAGGGGATGCGTAGGGCCCTTCACAGGGACACTCTGAGGCTTCTGGTATTTAGGAGCTTGCCATTGGTAAAGCCTGGTGTAAGAGGGAGAATATTCTCAACTTCCAACACAGAGATCATGTTTTAGAGTAAGGAATTAACCATTTGTCTTCCCGGTGGTCAGGAGAAGGTTTAGGGATTGTGGTTTCTTCTGTCTCCTCTGTGGAAGTCTGGTTGATAACACAAGTAGGAAGCAGGCCTTGTGCACAGTTCCCTCAGTGTTTCAGCCAGCGATCAGGTGCCCCCACCGGAGCAAAAAGGAATGCTGTCCCTAGCCTGGCCCTCGGCTGTCCTGCAGCAGTTTTTCCTGCTGCACTTGGCTTCCATGCACAAGTGCAGGTCCAACCCCCGTGACTGGAAAAGAGGATCTTACTCACGCCTGCCATGTCCTCCAGACGATGCTGACCTGGTGGAGTTAAAGCAGGAGCTGGAAGCCGTTGGGGATTTCCACCACCGTTCTCCGAGCAGGTCTCTATCGGTCCCCAATAGGCCACGTCCACCTCACCCACCACAGAGGCCACCCCCTCCAAGTAAGACTCTGCTTGCTTACACCTTTGCCACGAAGCCTGCCGGGAATAACTGCACAGCTCCTGCTACTGAACAAGGGATGCTAAACAGGCTTCTTCCGCCACAGAGCCCCCACCATGTGCTTTTCCTCACCGTGCGCTCCTCTGTCTCATATCCATGATGTGTTTCATACCAGAAGTGGCTGGGTTTTCCTTGCAGTTCAAAGGAGTCCTTACACAGCTCCGCTTTGCCTGCAGCTGCCTGCAGCCGCTACTCCACACAGGATTTCTCTTCCTTCCTGGACTGCACCCAGCTCTTCCCTGCTGCTTAGGAGTCTGGTCAGCCCAGACCCCCACATGCATGTCTCTAACCCAGTCACAGTGCATGGCCACCTCTCCTTCATGTCTTCACCCTCAGAACAAGCCCTGCCCTGCCCTAACTTGGGTCTCATAGCACACTGGTTTGCTTCTGGTTCTGGCACCTCATGGTTTATCCTGTCAAACTTGCCTTAATTACCAGAAAGTGAAGTTGCAACACACTTTCATCAGTTTCTGTCTCACCGCTCTGGTTCACTTCCCCATGCAGCCGCGACAGGCAGACATCATCAGTCCTCCTGTGTCATAATTTTCAGAATGGAACTCACTGTGCATAACATCCTAGTGATAATCTACAGCAGGCCAAGAAGCGTGTAACCTTTGAAGCATACTTTTACTTTTTTGAACTTAGAAAATAAAAGAAAACATAATGTAAAAATAACAAAAATAAAATTCAGTTGGGCATGGTGGTACACTCCTGTAATCTCAGCTATTAGGAAGGCTGAGGCAAGAGGATCACAAGTTTAAATCAGCACGAGAAAATAAGATCCTTTTGCAAAATGAAAACTTTTTATAAGATCTGAGGAAGTAGCTCTGTGGTAGAGCCTTTGCCTAATACTATGCTTAAACACCTACATTCAATCTCTAGTCCTACAAAAATTTTAAATATAAAAGTTATTTTGTTATTTATATATATATATATATATATATATATATATGCATTTGCAAAAATTCATAGATAGGTATAATGTATCATACTATACAAGTATATAAATTGGTGTCCATTTTTATCTTAGATTAGCACACGAGTATAGTACATGACACATCCCTTGTGGGAAGCTGGTTCCTGTACATAACGCATCTCTGTCCCCTCCCCCATCCATTCCCCACTCCTTTCTGTTCCTCATCTCTTGGGGCCCTGCTTGCAGGAATGTGGAGTTGGTTCCTGTACATAACACATCCACTTTCCATTCTGTCACCTTTCTCTGCACCCCCAACTCTTGAAACCTTTCCAGGCTGAGAACCATCTATCTTGCTTCTTCCTACCATCTATTTTTTATTTTGTTCTTATAAAATAAAATTTATAAGTCACATGGTGAAGACTATAAAAAAAATTTTAATATTTACTTGACTACCTCCAGGTAATAGTTGTTAACCAAAAACTTCCAGCCTTTATCCAGTTGCATATGTCTATAACTAATAGTAGTGTTTAAAAAGTGTTGCAAACCACTTAAAAATCAATTAACTTTAGATCAGATTAGAATCCTCAGGGTGTTAGATTTAAATTTTCCTTCAATTCATGCTTCTCAGAGGATCCGTGGGTCCTGCCACTAGAGAAT
>PVKN010030885.1:0-12638 GCA_004027915.1 Capromys pilorides
TCTGTCTGTCTGTCTGTCTGTCTGTCTGCCTGTCTTTCTGTTTAATTTGTAACTAGATACCATGCTTATGGTTGTTTTGTTTAAGCTCAACAATTTTTTCTTTTCGTCTTTTAAAAAATTTGCATATAACTAAAGTTGGCTTATAAATGTCATAAAATTAAGGACATGCTTCCACTAAGGTTGCTGGTTGATCAGTGATGTCAAGACTGGTTTTGCAAATGCAATATACATGCATTGTTTTTTGTTTGTTTGTTTTGTTGAACTAGGGTTCGAACTCACGACCTTGCACTTGCCAGGCAGGCACTTGAGCCACAGAACTATCTCCCTGGTCCACATATTGTTGTTTGTGTACAATCAATACTCAGGAATCCTTCATTAGTCAAAAATAATGTGTTAATCATTATTGCCTTGTTCTTACAGGTCATGAAAAATTTGTTGAGCCGGTTAATTAGGGACTTCTTACACTTAGGAAGATTGCTGGCCAGGATTCCTTTTGGTGAATAAAGCAGTAGCTGCCTGGAAATATTTTCTTCTAATCTTTGTTCACTAAGTGAACAAGGTTTCCACAGCCTTGTGGAAGACACGTCCTAGTAACACTGCTAAACCTATTATTTTGATATGTTTATATTGGTCATTATCAAAAGGTTAAATTTTCTATGGGTGAAATGAAAAATTACAATAAAAGATGCTCTTAGTACAAAACTAAATTAAGAAACAAAGGTTTTCATGTTGCTATGACATTCATTTCTGAGAATCTCATGGTATAGTAAATATATTCATGCCGTCCAGGTATACAGGTCCTCTAAGATATAAAGCTAGCATTGCACATGGCGATCACCTTTTTCTAGACTCAGATATATGCCTTTCTCACATGTACCAGCTACATGTGACAAGAGGTATATGCCAAGCCAGTGTGAGATCACCAAATACTTTTTTTTTAAAGTATATGTTTATGTTATATATGTCACTCTATTTTATACTAAGATGGACATAAGTGTGTCACAAAACTAATTTAATCATGATTGTCATGCTAAAATATTAAGTGTGAGTTTTGATAATCAAGTTTTCATTGCAAAACTATATAATTGTTTGTTAATATTCTGTAGGGATTCAACTACTAAAATAACCATCATTGATAAGAACAGACAATACCTAGATGATATCCAAACTCGGGTCATGCTGTTTCAACTCTTGCAATTATGGAAACAAAAAAGGGAAATGGTTTGGGACCAGGGGATATGAAATACTGTCTTACGATGCTGGGGGCCAGGCTACATGACTGGGGTTCTGTGGCTCTAAGGCTGGTGTGACCTGCACGCTGGAGGCCCAGGCTTCCTGGCTGCATCTAGGAAGTTTGTAGCTGCAGCATTCTTAGGGCAAGATAACATCTGCTGAGGACAATCCGAAGAATGCAGGTGCATTGATATGGAGAAGGACATGTTCTCTAGTAAACTGTTCTTCATTTATGGCAGCCAAAATCCCATGAAAAGCAAACTGCCTGTTCTCTGGAGGCAGATCAGAAGCCTGGATACCTGAGAGGGGTATTCAGGGAATAAAGAAAGACAATAGACAAAATTTAAGGTACCAGGGGAACTGGGAGGAGCTTGTCTCTCATGGCCCAGCACGCCAACCTCATGGTTGACCTGGTTCTATTAGCAAGCAAGAAGCACAGGAAGAAGGGGGAGAACACTTTTCCTGGAACAGCGACTACAGTAATAATGGATAGTAAGCAGGAGAGAAAGTTAAGGACTTCTCTACACCAGGACGCCTGCATTCTTGATATTACCCCAGCAGATGTTCACTTGCCTCAGGAGCACTGACATTGGCTTTCTTTCCACAAGCAGGAGGCATGGGCCTTCTGCATACCTCTCTATTCCTAAAACAAGGTCATGCCAAGCTTGGGACTGTGATGGCTCACATCACATAGTCAGCCTCTGCCCCAAGCTATCACATAACCTGGTCCCCAGCATTCCTTCCCCATGCTTGCTAATAAAAGTGAGTCAGAGACTGGCTGGGGAGATAGCTTGGTGGCCCAAGTGCCTGTCTGGCAAGTGCAAGGACCTGGATTCAATCCCCTGTATCACATGCTATGCTGACCCTGGAACTCCAGGCATGCTGTGCTAGCCTCAAAACTGGGTGTGGTGGTGCACACCTGTAATCCCAGCACTGGGGAGGCTGAGACAGGAGGATCGCTACCAGTCTGAACTGCATAGTGAGACCTTGTACCAGATAAATAAATGCATAAATATAAAATACAATATTCATAATTAAATATTTATTAAGATAAAATCTCCCTGATCAACCAAGGAGATGGGTGAGCCTGCCCAGGTCCTCTTATACTGTGAATACTGTCTCTTGTCTTTCTTTATTCCCTACCATTCCCTGAATACCTGTCTGATCAACTCCCAGTACCTGGTCTCAAAATAAAATTTTAATGCAAGCAGGCACAGGGGCTGGGGGTTTCATTCCCGGGCCAGCCGGTCTGGCTCCGCCCCTGGGGCATGCTGAGACAGCAATTGAGACTGGGCTTGTCGGTGTGCCCCTGTAATCCCAGCTCTTGGGAGGCTGTAAACAGGTGGGTCACTACGAGTCTGATCTAGTAGCGAGACCTTGAACACCCTGTAGACCCTTCCTTAAAATGCAATAAAAAAAAAAAAGAAGGACTGGGGACATACTCATTTTTTTGGTTTCTACTCCCACAGGTTAGACTTGTCTGTTCCTAATATTTATAGAAAAGGAATGATGCGATTATGTGTTCTTTTGTGTTTGGCTTCTTTTATTCAGTGCTAGGTCATGAAGTTCAACCGTGCTGCTATTCACAGTAGTATTGTTATTTCTGTATGTTGCTGTGTAGCATTTCATTTTATGAATATATCACATCAGTTTATCCAATTTTACTGTTAATAAGCATTTTTGATTTGTCTAATTTAAGGCTATTATTAATAGGGTTTTTGTGAGCTTTTCTTTCTCTTTTTTTGTTGTTAGAGCTTAAATCAGGTCTTCATGCTCATGTTCTACAGCGGAGCCACACATCCAGTTCCTAATCTTTTTTGTTTGTTTAAGTTAAGACGAAATCTAGGTCCAGGTATTCCATGGTCCAGATTACTTTTGGTTGTAATCTTTAGCTTCTTTGACTAAGATTTCTTTTTGGTACTGGGAATTGAACTCATGACCTTGTGCTTGCCAGGTAGGGGTTATGCTGTTGTTGCCTTCTTCTCTTTCTCTTTCTCTTCATCTTGTCCTTCTCCTTCTCTATCTTCTTTTCTTTTTTTTTTTTTTTTGTACCAGACATGAAACTCTGGACCTTGTGCTTGCCAGGGAGGCACTTATGCTGCTGAGCTATCTCCCCGGCCCAGCTTCTTTAATTTAGAATAGCATCCACAATTTTCTAGGTCAAAACTTGGGCAAAAGGGCAGACTTTAGTGTCCCTTGCATCATAAACGCACATAAGATCATTGAGGATCACACTAGTGTCTGTCACCTGTGACCTGGGAATCAGCAACGGTGCACTGGGATTCATAACCAATGGATAGTTCTCTTGTGTCTAACATTGATCAGGCCCCAGAAAAAGGCAGTCCTTGCCCTACCTACATCCTGAGGATCAAAGGCCACAGCACCCACATTCCACAAAGCCCCCTGAATGGTGTCAGTATAAAGGTTGGAGATAAGCACTGTGTCACTATGTCTTGAGTGAGTGCTGAGACTTACGAGGGGGACTCATCTGAAGTTGTGCCCTGAGTGTGCTGCTTGCCTTTACCCAGGGAAGGCAGCATCCACTGAGTGGAAGGAATTGCTGAGAAAGTTCACTGTGCAGAGACATTTCTCAGTCTTATCAAGAGACAACAAACTTGAATGGAATGCATGGAGCAGGATGAGGAAACGCCTGAGGCCTCCCACTGAGGAAGACATCTAGATCTCCCTCTCCCTGCCCTGTGACCCATGAGCTCACAGGGAATAGCCGCACACCCACTGTCCTTGGCCCAATGATAATACTGGCATTTAAAATATCTCACAAGTATTGCAATTATGGTTGGATCTCCATAATGTCGGTTTCACTTTTTAAACTGTAGTTTCACATTCGTTATTTCTCAGAACTAATTACCTGAGTGTTTTGGTTTTGAGGCGCCCTCTAAGAGTTTGTGTGTGGGGACCTCGGTCCCCAGTGTAGCACTGCTGAGGTGACTTTGGGAGGGGGCTGATCTGCTCCTCGTGAATCCACTGATCCACTAGGGGAGGAGTGGGTTAGTGGGTTCGTGGTGTGGCATGGGAGTGGGTTAGCCATCATAGCAGTGGGTCCGTCCAACACTTTGGCTGCTTCTTCAGCCCCCTCCCATCATGTAGTGTCCTGTGCCCCCTCTCATAGGCAGGAGAGTAAGCCATGGCAAGCCGGCTGGACAGTTTGACATGACCTGTCCAATCACATCTGGCACGTGTGTGCAGGCCAGCTTCAGAGCCCTGTGTTCAAAAGTTCAGATCTGACGTCGCAAGGTCTAAAAGAGGGTGGCTGTTGACTCCCACTGTCTTCTTGTTCTTGCAGTGGGAAGGACATATTTTGTCTCCTCTTTCTTTTTCAGTACCTTTTTTTTTTTTTTTTTTAATTTGGTACAGGGTCTCACTACGCAGCTCTGACACACAGTGATCTTCCTGTTTTCAGCCTCCCCAGCACTGGGATTACAGGCATGTGCCACCATGCCAGGACTCTGTCTCGGGCTTAGCATGCATGCCCTATGGCAGGGCCAGTGCAGCATGCTATACCAGAGATTGAACCCCAGTTTCTGCACTTGCTCTGAGCTATCTCACAAGCTCTTTTACTACTTCTTTTTGCACTTCTTTTTTTTTTTTAACTTTATTTATGTTATGGCTGGCTCAGCCTCCCCTGGGGGTGGGGCTGGCGCAGCATGCGGTGCTGGGGATCAAACTGCAAAAAACACAGCTCCTGTGGTTGCCTAAGCTTGCCTAAGTAGGTGCTTTAGACCGCTGAGCTATCTCACCGGCCCATGCACTTCTTTTACCTTCAGCAAATGTGAAACATTTACACTCATCTGTTGTCCTGTCTAAATCTTTCAGTAGGACAATAAGAGCCTGGAAAAGACCACTGGACAGCCCACTGTCTGCTGAGCCAGCCAAGAAGTAAGCTGGTGCAGTGCGAAGTAGAAACAGAGCATGCTTGGTAGTGCGGTGCATGCAGCTGTTCGGCTGGGAGCGCTGTGGAGTCAAGCCAAGCACATGCCTTTGCCCGTGTCCTGCCCTTGCTTGAGACTACAACCTCAGCACCCTGCCAGGGTGTGTCCACAGCCCACCTCGGGGCAGCGGAAGAGATAGAGGGGTTGGGGACCAGGGGTGCTGGAGTGGCACGAGAGCCAGTCCTGCACCCCACACCCTCTGTGTTATGGCCAGGGGGCGGGACGCCTGTGAAAAGTGGTCTTTTAAAGACTTGACCTACGTGACAGCCTGTGGAGCCACCATTACACTGTAAAGCTGGCTGACACCTCTGTGGTGTGACCTCTGAGCACCCAGGTGGCTGCCCCAGCTGGGCAGTACTGTTCCACGCCGCACCAATGCTCCAGCTGCTGGCCTGCATTGCTGCCGGGCCACCAGGGCCTGCAGAGGCATAGTGGTTAAGGCCAGTGCAGCTGGGTGGACTTGGAGCACAGGCAGCTGCCCCAGCTCTGGGGACTGGAGCTCCTGCAGCCCAGCCCCAAACACCGGACCAGCTGCCCAGGCTGCCCTCCATCCAGGCACGGGGTGGTGGCCTTTGCAGCTCAGGCCCGGTGGGTGGGAGCCAAGTCACTTCACACCTGTTCCCGCCAATTCTCTCCCTTAGGGGGCAGCGTGGAGGCCACTTCCCATCCAGCCTTGCTTTCCTTGGGGAGCAGGCAGGGCTTTCACCCAGCTCTCCCTGGCAGAGGCCACCCACACTGCATTGCATGTGGTGAAAGATTGAAGGGGAGGTGGGGAAAGTGGACTTCGCCCGCTCCTGCCTCGCAGTTCTCACCAGAACTACTGCGGGGTTAGTGTTCAATAGCTGGCAGCTGCGGCCAGGCCAGCATGGTGGATGCCTGGATGCCGGCTGCAGTGGTAACTGGATGGAAAGGGGGTGGTGTGTGCCGCAAAGGATAGCGCTGCTTCCCACCAACTGCTGGGGTCCCTTCTCTTCGCTCTGAATCTTTGTCAGATTTTTCTGTCTTTAGGAAATCACACGCATTTTGTTAGCGATTTTGACCAGGTTTCAGAGACAGCGATTTATTCAGTCTGAGACCGAGTCCGGGAATCTACAATTCAAAAACCTCTCAGACTCTCCTGCTCTCATTAGAGTGTAACTCATTCTCCAGCCAGCCTCTGAAAAACATAGCTCTCAGGAGAACAGAGCATCTTTAAATTTTTATATTTAACATCTGCTGGGAATTTTTTTAAAAAGCCAAAAAGAGGCGATGGCGTGGGCGAGGCAGTCAGCACCACTCTCTCTGCAATAGCTTTTGACCCCTCCTGGCTCTGGATTGTTTACCTCGGAGTGTATGTTTCTCCCAAATCCAGGAAACTTAGTAACATTCTAGGAGAAAGGTTTTTTCTTGCCTCCTTTTTCTCTGCGGTGGTTACTTCCGGAGAATCTCAACTCCAGGTCTTCCGGTTATAAAGCCACTAAAGACCTCTGACTGCTGCCTCATCAACGGATACCTTTCGCACTGCAGAAAAAGCCGCTGAGGCGAGCTGGCTGACCTGCCCAGTGCTGACTGCTGTGTCACCGCCTGCAGGCGGTGTTTAGCGTGGAGAACTTCACTGTAAGACCCGCTCAGGAGATTCCACTGGTATTTTGGTTTCCGTTGGGAGGCTTGTGATCCTTTTTATAAATCCTTTACATTGTGATCCTTTTTATAAATCCTTTATATTGTGATCCTTTTTATAAATAAAGAAGGCAAATGTAAAGATTGTGTAAGTTTCCAGTAGAGGCTCTGTGCACAGAACCTTCTAGGCTTTATGGTAAGGACTGAAGAGATCTCACCTCTGTAGCTTTGGGCTAAGGGCACTACGAGAAGAGCCCCTGCAGTGCCTATCCTGCCATTCTCAGGGTCTTCTAAGGTGGGGTCTGATGCATAATGACCTTCATTAAATCTATAAGGAAACAGTTGTTAAATTATTGATAAACACCCCATCATTTTCTTTTCAGGGATTAAAAAGAATCTTTTATTTATTTGGTACAGCGTCTCACTATGCAGCCCAGACTCACAGTGATATTCCTGGCTCAGTCTTCCCAGCACTGGGATCACAGGTGTGCACCACCACAACTGGTTTCAGGGTGGGCAGGGTGCCCCTGGAGTTCCGAAGCTGGCATGGCGTGTGGTACTGGGGATTGAGCCCAGGCCCTTGTGCTTGCTGCACAGGTGCTTAGACCACCAAACTATCTCCCCAGCCAATGCCTGGTCATTTTCTGACCCACTATATTTTTAGTACATCTTTCCTATCTTGCTTTGTTTCTGAGGACTTTCAGTGAGAAGATGGCTCACAAGTGTCTATAACCTTTCATTGGTTAAACAAATGAAAAGAAGAAAACAAAACCCAGTAAAGTCTGGAACTTCTTGGAGATTACTTCAGTGATTTTGATCAGAATATTGATGTGAAGATGGACAGTAAAGGCCATTCTAAGAGGAACAAGGTATATATTTCATCTTTGTCACATTGTGGCAACAGTGGCAATAAACTGGGGCTAACAGTGTTCATGCTGTTCATGCCCAAGGACTCTGGGAAATGCAGAATTTAAGAATGACAAACTAGTATGACTGGCAGAAGAAAATTTTAAGGCCGCAGGGCATTATTGCCCAGCTACTTTTAATTGCTTATAGAGAGATGCTGAAGGAAAGAAATGATGTGAAGGTGGAATATAAAGGTAAGCAAAACAGAAAATCTGGGAAACTTATGGCTCAATCATGGGGAAGCAGAAAGTGCCTTGGAGTGAGCAAACCAGGGCTGTGGTCCAGTGACCCTGCTAAGATTTGTCTGGTGAGAATGAAGCCAGAGTGTGTTCTTCAAGGTGGTGGGAGAAGGACCCAGTGGGATCTCAGAAGCATCAGGGCTGCCTCTCTGTTATAGGCCCAGAGTTCTAGGAAGGCAGAGTGGGTTTGGGGGAGCTAGGCCTGGGACAGCCTTGGAGAGCTCACATCCAGGAGCTGCCTGTGGTCTCTGGCTTGGCCCAGGGCTCCTTGTCCACCCTGCTGCCACTCAAGCAGCCCCACCTGCAGCTCTGGAGGGTGGGAGCTGTGAACTGTGTCAGCAGCCTGGTGGTGCCTATTCTGGCTGGTGTGTGAACAGCAAGAGCCCTGTGAGCAGGGCAGTCTCTATGTAGATTTCAAAGTGACACTAGAAGGGGCCGGAGGAGGCACCCTGAAGTGAAAATGGGGACTACAACTCCCCTGCATCCCACCCATATGGAATAGACCCATTGACCCTCGTCATGGAAAAGCCTTTTCGAATGTGTCAGTGAGAGCTTTGGGTGGAGTTAGTAAGCTGAATCAAAGAAGTACACAGAAATGCAGGTGCTCGAGGACGCCGTATGCTGTAGTCTACGGTCAGGGCTGTATCTGTGTTCCTGAAGGTGGTATCCTTTCAGATGTGTGATCTAAGATGTACTGTTCAACATTCTTTGATTTTTTTTTTTTTTGAGACAGGGTCACACTATGTAGTTCAGGCCAGTCTTGAACTCCCTATGTAGCCCAGGCTGGCCTCAAACTCACAGTGACCCTCTTGCCTCAGCCTCTGGAGTGCTGGGATTACAGGCGTGTGCAGCCCTGCGCTGTCTTATTCTTTGAATTTTTGAATCTATTTCTTCATCTTGAGGCCAGGTTTCTGCCTTTGGCTTTATCAACTAGGTTACTTTATGGACTCAACAATATCTTTAGGGGCTTTGAGGATGGTGGGCGAGAAGAAAGAAGCCAGCCGCTGCGGAGTACAAATGCGCCTCAGGCAGAAGGATTCAGAGTATAGATATGGGCAGCCTGGGGTAGCTTTGATGAGGCCTTAGAATTATTGTTTCCTTGTCTTCTTTCTGCCTATCTTGATTTTTTTTTTCCCTACATCAAAGGAGGTTTCAGAAAGCCCAAGCGGGTCCAGGGAGAGGTTGTCGATAGAGGAAGAGGAACTATGAGACCTCCCTAGGGCAATATCTAATGAAATTGTGGGGCTGAAGCTGCCACAGAGTTTTGCTGGGGCAATGCCTACAGGAGCCATGGAGGGCGGCCACACTGAGACTCCAGGATGGCGCTGCTGCCAGCAGCCAATGGCAGCCCAACAGAGCTGAGCATGCGCCGAGGCCAGCAGCGCCATGAGGTTGGGACAATGTCTCCACGCATTGGCACAAGACTGCCGGCCCTGCTGAAGTCTTAAGTTTTTTTTGTCTTTTTGAGACAGGGTCTCGCTAGGCAGTCCAGGCTGGCCTTGAGCTCACTTTTCTATCCCAGGTTGATTTCAAACTCGCACTGATCCTCCTGCCTCAACCTCCCAAGTGCTGGGAGTACAGGCGTGTGCCACCACACCCTGCTTTTCTTAAGTCTCAGTGTAGTTTTCCCTGTAGCATTTTGCGCTTAGGTAGTGTCAGTTACCTCTTCCTTCTCTCCTGTCACTCCCTTGGGAGTGGGAGCCTGTTCTGCTCTCATATTCTGCAGGTAGGTAACTTGTTTCATGTCACAACCTCACAGTGAGAAGGAATCTCCCTCAGGATGACACCTTGAGTCTCACCCGGGTCTGATTTAGATGAGACTTGGAGCTTTGGAGTTGATATTAGAACTCGTTAAGTCTTGGTCCATTGCAATGAGATTGACATACTCTGCATCTGAGAAAGATGGAAGCTTTGGGAGTGAGGGTCAAGTGATAGGGTTGGAGCATAGTGAGCCTTTTAACATGTGCCGTTGGGGGACATGTATGACCCAAACCATAGAAAACAGGTTCTCCAAGAGTTGTGTGTTGCGGATATGTTCCTCAGTGTTGCAGTACTGAGAAGCAGAACCTTTAGGAGCTGACTGGATCCTCTGGGCTCTGCCCTCATGAATGAATCATCTACTTATTGATTAGTGGATTTATAGATTAGTAGATTAGCAAATTGTGGGAATGAGTGAGTCACCATAAGGGTGGGTCTGTTACAAAAACCAGTTGGCAGGTTCTTGTGAGCCCCCTTGCCATGTGAGCCCCTGTGGTGCTTTAGGGTTCTGCAGAGAGGCCCCACCAGCAAGAAGGTCTTCATCGGAAGTGCCCTCCATCTGACACCTCCCCTCCTTCACATTTGGAAGAAATCAGTTTCAGGATGTGGTGCTCTGCAGTTGCAGCACAGAAGATAGGCAGACGCTAGGCTGTTCTCATGAGACACGCTGAGGTTCCCAGGCTCAGGCTGACCTGGGAGGAAAGCAACAGCGCAGGGGAGGGAGAGAGGAGAAGCAAAAGGAAAGCGGAGGGACAACCAGAAGAGTCACCCCGCAGCTCTGGTGCTTGTTTTCTTTTACAGTATGAACTCTGTGCTATTCTGAAAAGATAGACTTGGTGATGAGGAAGCTAGATCATAACAGATGAGTAAGATTCTTACACTTACTCGTTGTCACCAAACTGATACAAATAAAAGACATAACAAAGTGGACACACCTAGAACATGCTAATTATAAAATGTGAATTATATCTCCGTCTTAAACCAATCTAATTTTTTTTTATCTTACTATGAATATTTTTCTCTTTTTAATGTATTTGGTTGTTACAGGGTCTTAGTACGCAGCTAGACTTGTGGTGATCCTCTTGCTTTTGGCCTTCCCGGTGCTGGGACTACAGGTGTGTGCCACTACTCCCGGACTCTGTGGCCAGCTCAGCACACCTTGGGGGCTGGGGCTGGCATGGCATGTGGTATTGGGGATCAAACTGTGTCCCTGCGCTTGCCTAAGCAGGCAAAAGTCCAATCATGAAAATTCATGAAGCCTGTATAGGGGATGATGTGGATACAAATTTTAATCACTAAGGAGATGTACAGGCTTTTCTGATTTAGTATCAAGAATAGTCTGTTCCCTGAAAGAGAAAAACGGCATGTCCATCTCTACTGCTGACTTGAGCGATGCTTCATTCAGGCCATGGACCCCAGTGTAGGTATCAAGGAGCAGAATTCTTACTTCTTCAAAAGAAGAGGTTTAGCTGAGCATGGCGGTACATGCCTGTAATGTGAGTGCTCAGGGGGCTAAGACAGGACGGATGGAGGTTTTAGTTCAGCCTGGGCAATTTAATGGACTTAGTGAGATCCTGTCTGAAATGTAAAATTTAAAATGAGATGGGGATGTAGCTCGGTGAGAAGATCTTGGGCTCAGAGCTTGGGACTGAGATAAATGAGGCTTAATGAAGTGCAGCCTACGCATCGTAGAGTCAACTGTTGGAAGGGGACATTGTGGAAAAAAGACCTAAGTAAATAAGATAGATCTTACACTCACAGGTCACTGGCCTGAATGTCAGGATGGTCACTTCTCAAAGTGATCTTTTAAAATTATTTTTGCCCTTTTCTTCTCATTTTGGAGCTCCTGTTATGTGCAAGTTACCCATATTTAATGGAGTCTTATATATCTTCAAAGATACGTTCACTTTTCTTCATCCCTTTTGTTTCTTTCAAGTTGGATAATCCTCATTGATGTATCAGTATTTCTTATACTGGCTCAAATCTGCTGCACACTCTTCTACTGAATATTTTATTTGTATGTTGTATTTTTATGCCAGAATTTCTATTTTTAAAATAATTCTTAACTCTATTAGCATTCTCTGTGTGGAAACTGCTGGCATTTGAGAAGCAGACTGGGGGGAATCTGGCTGAGAGGTAGAAGCAGGGACCACCCAGACTCTGACTCAGGCTGCCAACAGCCAGGCTTAGCCCTAAATACAAAGGACTGGGAAGGGTCCTTCTGTCTGAGACTAGTGCAGTGGCCATGGCGCAGGGGTGTAAGCAGGTGGGCAGCCTCGGCCTGTGGCAGGACAAGGAAACTTCCTCTGCCCTCTGACTGGTATGTAAAAGAAGTTAGTGGTGTGCAGAGTACAAAGCTGTGTGAGGCCTGGATGGCGCCCATGGTACACGGGTATGGGAGGATCTGGGCCTTACCCAAAGGCACCATCGCACTTGGGACAACGCCATAGAGACAATCACAGTACAGAGAGGTGGACGCCTAGAGCTCTGTCAGCTGAAGACCAGTCCCAGCCCCTACATCTGGAGGCCAAGATCAGCCCCACATCCAGCACAACTCCTACTGCAAAACTGGCAAGGTTCTGCAGCACATTTCTGGGATCTGCCTTGGATGCAACTACAGAACTGTGGAAATGAGAGGAATTTTATTACTTTTCTTTGCTTGCATGAGTAGTTTTCCTTTTCCTATCCCGCTGGGGTCTGCAGGTTTTTACATATTTATATTCACTACTTAGGTTTTTAATCTTTATTTTTGTTTAGTTCTATTCATCTTTCTTTCTTCCAATTAACTCCTTTTCTTAAAAAAAAAAATGTATTTAGTACAGGGTCTATAGGCTCACTACATAGATTGGACTTGCAGTGATTCTCCTGTGTTCAGCCTCCCAAGCACTGGGATTATAGGCGTGCGCCATCACACCCAGTCTCAGTTGCTGCATCAGCGTGCCCGGGGGGCGGG
>PVKN010030886.1:0-12623 GCA_004027915.1 Capromys pilorides
AGAGAGAGAGAGAGAGAGAGAGAGAGAGAGAGAGAGAGAGAGAGAGGGAGAGAGGGCTGGCTGGGGAGGTAAGCATCCTCAGTCGCCTGTTTTCTTATGGCTCCCTCCAGCTACATTAACTAGCTAATAGAGGTATGTCAAATTTTCATTTCACCCTTTCCTATGTCTTCACTCAGCATGTTTCTTTAGCACAGTATCTTTCTGCCTTTCCCAAGATGACCCAAGCTAGTGTTGGGAAAGCTAGTTTCTTCTGGAACAGGAAGAGTTACTAATCATGCCCACTTGGTTTTTAAATAGAAAAAACTTGACCAGTAACAAGTGTAAAAGCCAATAGAGAAGACACACAATAAAATTAGAGAATCAAACATCTCTGTGATAGAAGACAAATGGTTGATCTGAGAGCAGGAATGCAAACGTAACATAAAGAGTAGCTTCATAAGAGTAATAACATTTTGACTTTATGCCCAGGTGTATGTGTGCGTGCGCACACTCCTGTTCTGGATTGGAGAGCTGTCAAAACCAGAAAAGCCCTTTGCACAGTCTCCCGATCCCTGCTTCTTAATTAGCAAAGGAATTTGTGAGCAGGGACTTTCTGACTCCAGGGCCCTTAGCCAGACCTTCCCCAGTAACAATCGCATCGGTAGCTGCTCTCTCCTGGGGCCAGGGACCACTTTGGCCCTGGCTAAGCTAACTCTTCCACGAATAGTGAGCAGTTCTGACCTACTGGGGTTCTTTCTTATCGCTCCTCCCCAGGGTCCATCTGGCACAAGATCCCAGGAGTTTGATGAAATAAGAAGCACAAGCTGCAAAACTGGCCATGAGTTTTCATTGGGACCAAGAGAATGAAAGGAAAGAAGAGAAAAACACCAAGCCCCCTCTGAGAAGATGCCCAGTGCATCCCAGGATGCTCTGCTTCTAGGCACAGCCTGCCTTCACTTGTCTCTGGCCATACTGCTGACAGGAACAGAGTCTGCATTCCCCGGGAGCTATCTGGAGACTTCTCACTTCCAGCAGTTGGAACCAAGTCTCCTGCTAGCAGCAGGACTCCGTGCAGGCCGCTTGGCTTGGAAGTCGGGAGGTGCACCGGATCAAGACCAGCTCTGCCTAGGAAGGTTGGTGACAGCCACCGGAGGCACACAGAGGCTTTTTACTTTGGAGGGATATGCGCAGATATTTACTGTAAGTTCCTTATTTTACACAGGAGGAAAGGGGACCCAGAAGAGGGAAATGCCTTCCTCAGAGTCAGATATTTCTACCTCTGATCAATAAATGGATGAGCTAGGAGGCTGCAATATCTGCCCTTCGTCCATATGGGAACTTCCTGTCATGTTCCTTCACTAAGAAATTCTAGATGCGTGCATGCGCACGAGCGCACAGATACAGACACACGCACACTCACACACACACATGCACATATACAGGATTTTTATTACAAGTGTATTAAAGTGTATTTATTACAAGTGTATTATCTGGCCGCATAGCCAGATGATTTTGTCTTGGATGATTGGAAAAGGGTGGAGAATAAAGATCTGCCTATGTCTTGGGCCACAGAATATCTAGTTTCACAGAAGTCTTCAGTAACAGAACCCTTTCCTCAAGGGTGGCCCTACCACCAAACCAAGCGTGAGGAAACAGTAAAAGGAGAGATATGGTGGCTGAGACATCGGGGAGGTCCGAGACACGTATGCTAATTCCTTGCTACTTGAAGATTTAGTGCTGGGATGGTGCCTGGAGCTCTGTGGCAGGCCACACAGCACCATTAGGTGTACTTTGAGAACCACGCTAGTGTTCTGAGATCGTAGGTCAGGGAATTTCAAGGGGGCATTGTCTGAACCACGCACTCAGGCAAAATCAAATTACTGAACTGTCCAACTGGGACAGGGAAGAGTTCCTTAGGAGTTCGGCTTCCTTTGCCTTGAGAATTTTCCCTCACCCAAACACTGCATACATTTTCTAGCATAAGAAAAACTAGGTGGAGAGCTTCCTGAAAGCCTCCTAGCTTCCCTTTATTAATGTATATGGTTTGTAAACCATGTTTTTATGTTGCTAAAAAATTATATATGGAAAAAATAACTTTACAACATTAGATAATTGCTTTTTTAAAAGGTCTATCAGCCTATTATCTAATAGAGAAATAATTTCTGTTGCATAAAATTCTCTGTCAGTCTTTGTCCACATGTACATAAACTGTATTTTTGTACAGGAAGTTAGTGATTCATTTTCACAGGTGAACAAGTTAAAGCTTAAAACGCTCCTTGCTGGATGATGCCACCGGAACACGGCTCCAACGGCTGTGCTCTTGCTACTTCAGTCGTGGTCAGCACAGAGCTGTGAAGACCACTGACTGAGCATGAGCACCAAGGAATAGGCAAGTCGCACCTCAGTGAGCTCCCTCTTAGGGAGCAGCTGCACGGGACCCCCAAACCACACCCGACTCGGTCCTCACATCAATTCAAAACGACTGAATACAGTGGGAGCTGCTCAGTGCAAGGCTTGAAGCCCCTGGCTTGAGTGCCGAGCCCGCTAGGCCACGAGAACTTTGAAAAGCATAAAGGAAGAGGCTAAAGTCCATGATGAAAATGTTCTCACAGGCTGTTTGCGTTGTTGCTATTCCGAGAAGGAATCACTTGCCCAGAGCCCTTCGGCCTTTAACCATGAAGGGGCTTCCAGGGGACTCCAGAACCTACTGATTGCACGAAGCTGAGGAAGTAGGACGAAGGTATAGAAGCCAGGATGAGACAGGGCCGGGGGCGACAGAAAGGGAAGGTGAGGGACCGCATTAGAGAAGACATGTCTTTGTCTTGAATTTCCTGTTTTGGTCGTTAGGTGAGGGGGCCGTATTATCTGTGACCGAAATCAATGTCTGACCTAATGGAGAGCCATTCATTTCAGTTAAGACAGAATCTCTAAGCAATCATGAAAAATGTCAGTGTGACTACTGAGTTTGTCCTTCGGGGACTCTCCCGTGACCCCGAGGTCCAGGCTGCGCTCTTCAGGCTGTTCCTAGTGCTGCACCTTCTGACGCTGGTGGGGAGCCTGGTGATGATGGTGGTGATCACAGCTGACTCTCGCCGGCACATGCCCATGTACTTCTTCCTCGGACACCTGTCCTTCCTGGATCTCAGCCTCTCTTCAGTTACTGTGCCCAAGATGCTGCACGATTTCCTCTCTTCAGAGAAGACCCTTTCAGTGTGGGGCTGCATCACTCAGAGCTTCTTCCTCATGCTCTCTGGGCGCAGGAGCCTGCCTGCTCTCTGCCATGGCCTAGGGTCGCTATGCCGCCATCTGCCACGCTCTGGTCTACGCCACCATCAGCAACAGGACTCTCTGCACCGCTACTGTGAGCACGGCCTGGGCAGCGGGGTTTCTGGTTTCCCTGGTGGACAGTCTCTTCGTCCCCAAGCTACACGTCTGCAGTTCCAATGTCATCCCCACTTCAGCTGTGAGCTACCTCTACTCCTCCCTTTGTCCTGCACTGACCCCACTGTCAACGAGATCCTTTCAGCTGTGTCTTGTGCACTTTTGGGGTTGCTGACACTTCCCCTAATCCTCTTCTCTTATTCCAGAATTAGTGCTGCCATACTGAACATCCACTCCTCGGAGGGCCAAGGCAAGGCCTTTCCACGTGCTCTTCTCACCTCACTGTGGTTCTCTTGTTCTACGGGACAACGTTTTCCAGGTACCTGAGCTCCACATCAGGCTCAGTGTTGGAGCAAGTGGTTTCCATCCAGTACAGCACGATCACAGCCTTGTTAAATCCACTCATCTACAGCCTGAAGAACCAGGAAGTAAAGACAGCACTAAGAAGGGTGCCGAGGCAACAGAAATGGGCCTTTGGGTAAGGAAAAGCCATGTGATTTGCTTAGGAAATAGAGAAATCATCTCTGAAGAAGAAAGGCTTTTGATCTTAAGAACACTGGGTTTCATTTAAATTCTAGCACTTGACCTTGAAAGTAAAGAAATCTCCACAGACATCCAGGCTCGAGAAGGGCTTGATGCAGGAGCCCCCTCAGCTCTTTGCAGAATAATCTGAGAGAATTATCTTGGCTCTAGCTGATGCAACCTCAGGGCTGAGGCATATAAACTTCGGAACAAAACAGACCCTTTGAACAAACTGTCGATATTTTTATGGGAATTTTCATGAAGGTGTCCAACAGAAGGGTCTACAAAAAGAGGGAACAAGGTGCAGTTAGTACTGCAAGGCTGGGACATTCAGAGCCACCTCACTGGTCCCACCCACTGGCATGAGGTGAAGAGGTAGAAAAGAAAACCTAGTAAGCTAGCAATAGGAAAACATCATAACAAGCTTATTGTATCTTTCTTAATCTCTCCTACCTGGGATGTTCTCCCTAAAATGAGTGTAAATACTAAGTACAGAAGACAAGTACTCAGAAATTTTGTAATTAAAAAATGCATGTGACCTATGTACACCATACAACAGTATAAAAATTAGAGAGAGTAGACATTAATAATTACAGAAGCTAAATGGAAGGACCAATAATGAGGTACACTACTGCATCTACTAATTAATACATATCAATATATAATAACCTATTAAGAAATATTGAATAAGATCTAGCAAGATAAAGAGCAATACAATGTGGTCAGATTGATAAGCTGATTATTATAAAGATGATCTTCTTTCCTAAATTGATTTATTTATTGAATGTAATTTATATCACAATCCTAGGATACTCTGTTGTGAATTTGAAAAGTGAGGATTTATGTACAAGCAAATGAGTCCAAAGCATTCCAAGGTATTCTTAATAATGTGGAGGTCTTGTAATACCAGGTATTATCAAGACCAATTACTGTATAAAAATATGTGCAGTATTCAGTCTGGGTGTGGTGTGCATGCCTATTATCCTAGCACTTGGGGGGCTGAGGCAAGAGGGTTACTGTAAATCTGAGGCCACCCTGGGCTACCCAGAGAGTTCAAGGCCAGCCTAGAATATATAGTGAGACCTCACATCAAAAATTGAACAACGAAGGGGCTGGGGAGATAGCTCCGTGGCACAAGTGCCTGCCTGGCAAGTGCAAGGTCGTGAGTTTGAACCCCGGTCCTGCAAAAAAAAGAAGAAGAAAAATTGAACAACCACAAAAATGCTCCAGTGGTAAAGAAGAGAACTGAAAAGTAGATCTCAAGCAGATAAATCAACACCTGACCATGACTGAAGTTGCAAAGCAAATCAGTTAAGTGCCTGGTGGACTTTCCAATAAATACTATAGGGATGATTAGCTATTTGTGTAAAAAAGTTACTGTCATGTTATCCTCAGCCAACTTACACAAAAATGAATTCTGTTAGACTGAAGTACTACAATGTGAAAGGCAAAACTTAAATATTTTATAAAATAACATTAACAATGTGTTCATGTAAGAAAGAATTTTTTGCAATAAAAATTCTTAGTATATTTTTATTTATTTTAATTGACTAATAATTCTATATATTTATGGGGTGCAGTGTAATGTTTTGTTTTGGACTATATATACATTGTAGAAAAATTCCAAAAGCTAATTAACATATCTTACCAAATTTTTGTAGCAAAAGCATCAATTTTGTTTATACAATATAGCAATTTTGTAATATAGAATATATTATTATTAAGTGTGCTGACATGAAGCGTAACAGATCACAAACTGTGACTTCGGACCCAGACCCATTAGCCAACATCCTCCCTGTTCTTCCCAACTTTTCATAGTGGCTGCACCACTGTTCGGGGTGATTGGATCAAAAAGTATGGTGCTTACTTTTTAAAATGTAGTAGAGGGTTGGCCAAATAGCTCAGCTGATTAAAGCACCTGCAAGCAGGTGCAGAGGCTGGGGGTTCAATCTCTAGGCCTGCCGTGCTGGCCCTACCCCTGGGGCACCCTGAGCTGGCAATTGAGACTGGGTGTGGTGGCGCACACCTGTAATCCATCTCCTGGGAGGCTGTAAACAGGCGGATTACTAGGAGTCTGATCTGGTAGTGAGACCCTGATCAGCCTGTAGATCCTTCCCTAAAAATACAGGAAAAAAATGTATTAGAGCAAAAGACATTGCCATTGATCTTCCACCTTGTTTCAGACACACCTATCCCGTCATTCTTGGCGTTTTCTGAAACGGTTCTGGTAGACTTCCTTTGTGAGTGTGTTAAGTTGCATTGTTATGGCTGCCTTGATGTCAAACTGACTCAAGTTGTTTACTTTTCGTGGTCATTTTTACTACCACCAATCTTAGCCAAAAGGCCGAGAAGCGATCGTGGTCATTTTTTACTTTGGGGAAGAGTCAAAAGCTGCGAAGTGCCAGGCTGGATGAACAAGGAACAGGTGGACACGCTGCAGTGTCTTCACGCACCTGCCTTTTCGGAGCATGCCAGCAGCATCCAGTGTATTTTTGGTCACACCCACCAAAGACACATAGCAGGGGACTTCTAGAACACCTTCTGGAAGCGACGAGATCAATGAGATAATTGTATCTGAAGTGAGAGGGACCATTTTGAGGGGTGAAACGGCAATGCACTGTAACATTTTTACGATTTAACACACACCATAGTTTTTGATCAGCCTTGTACAGTACCACCAACAGTGTAAAGTGACTTTTTTTCTGTATCTTCATCAACATTTGCTGTCCTCTGCCTTCACTGTGATTTTAATTTGAATTTCCTTAATAATTAAAAATGTTCTTTCAAGGGCCAGCCAGATAGCTCAGCGGATTAAAGCGCCTGCTTAGGCAGACGCAGTTGACTGGGGTTCAATCCTCAGCATGCCGTGCCAGCCCCACCCCCAGGGCTTGAGGTGGCAACTGAGACTGGGTGTGGTGGCGCGTGCCTGTAATCTCAGCACTTGGAAGACTGAAAACAGAAAGATCACTATGAGTCCGATCTGTGTAGTGAGACCCTGCAGACACTGTACTAAATACATGCATATATATATATATATATATATATATTCTTTTATCCAGAGCAGCCATCTTCCAGTAATTTGCCAAAATGACTAACACAGAGGGCAAGAGGAGGGGAACCTGTTATATGTTCTCCAGGCCTTTTAGAAAACATGAGGTGGTTCCTTTGGCCACATACATGCAAATCTACAGAAAGGGTGACATTGTAGATAACAACGGAAGGGGCACTGTGCAGCAAGGAAGGCCTCACAAATGTGATCATGGCGAAACGGGAAGAGTCTACAGCATTACCCAGCATGCGGGTGGCATTGTTGTAAACAAGCAAGTTAAGGGCAAGATACTTGCCAAGAGGATTAATGTGCATACTGAACATATTAAACACTCAGAGTTGTGATAGCTTCCTGAAACGTGTCAAAGAAAACGATTAGAAAAGTTAGGAAGCCAAAGAGAAAAGTCCCTGGGTTCCACCGCAGCTACAGCCTGCCCTGCCCACAGACGCGCACTTTGCGAGAACTGATGAGAAGGAGCCTGAGTTGCAAGAACCTATGCCCTATGAATTCACAGCATAAACTGGGGGTGTCACGCTGCCGTTCAGCACCTAATTCACAGCTTAAGTGTTCTAGGTCCTACATAAAAATAAAAAGAATCATCCTGCGTTGAAAGGGTGGTTTTCTTAGTTGAATAGGCATGCGGTACATTATCTCAGAAATATTTGCAGCAGATTTTCACTGTACCTAGTAATTGTGTCTAGACTTCACTCTTTAGTGCTTTTCTTACTGAAGGATATTGCTCAGGTAGAGTACAAGTGTATATCCGAATATTTATAAACTATTTATACTGGCTTGAAGGTCCTGCAAATCTTCATGGGGGAAAGATGTATCAAAATAAATGGAAGTCGCTTTGGTTAAACAAATGGAAGTCCAGGGTCAGCCAAATAGCTCAGCGGATTTAAGCGCCTGCTTAGGCAGACACAGGGGCCCAGGGTTTGATCCCCAGCCTGCCATGCCAGCCGTGTCCCTAGGGCTCTCTGAAATGGCAATTGAGACTGGGCGTGGCGCACACCCATAATCTCAGTGTTTAGGAGGCTGGAAACAGGAGGATCGCTATGAGACCAATCTGTGTAATGAAACCCTGAACACCTGTAGACCCTGCCCTAAAGACAGGAGAAAAAAATGGAGGTCCATTTCAGTTAAATAAATTGTTTAAAGCACAAAAGAGAAAATGTTGAACATTTTCTCACACATCTATTGGCCATTTATATGTCTTCTTTTGAAAAATATCGGTTCAAATCCTTTGTCTACTTAAAAAAACATTGAAGGGTTTTGGTTCTTCGCTACTGAGCTGTTGCCTGAGTCCCTGATATAGTTTTGGTTAGTCCCTTGCCAATCTTTCGTGGTTTGCCAATACTTGGTCCCAGTCTGTGAGTCATTGCTCTTCTGTTGTTTGCTTTCCGGTGCAGCTTTTTCCTTTGATGCAGCCTTATTTGTCCTTTTTGGCTTTTGTTGCCTGTGCTTGGGAATCCTAGTTAAGAAATCGTGGCCTAAGCTACTGGCCTACAGCCTTTCTCCTGTGTTTCGTTAAGCAGCTATGAATGTCCGGGTCTTCCGGTTAAGCCATTTCCCCATTTTACATTCAGTTTTTGTATATGTTGTGAGATAAGCATCCAGTTTCACTCGACGTGTGGATATCCATGTTTTCTCAGAACCATTTATTGAAAACATAGCATGACTTACATGTTTATAAGACCTTTGTCAAAATCCGCTAACCTGAGCTGACGATGTGGCTCAGCAGCAGAGGACTTTGCATGTAGCAGGGTTTCCCTCTCAACATCACAGTCACGACAAAGATATATTTACTATAAATTCTGGGCTTGTTTCTGGACTTTTTATCTTGTTCCACGGGTCAGTGTGTCTGTTTTCTTTTTTTTCTTTTACAACTACCATGTTGCTTTGATTCTACTGTCTTTAAAATATGTTTTAAAACCAAGCATGGTGCTTCACTAGAAGCATTTGTTCATTATGCTCAGGATTTTCTTGGATCTTTTTTTTCTTTTTAGCTCCATGTAAACTTTAGATTTTTTTCTATTTCTGTGAAAAATTTACATTTCAATTTTGATACATTGCAGTAAATTGAGACATTGCTCCGTATAGTACTTACATTTTAATAATTCCTCCAATCTTTTATGGTTTGTTTTTAGTGGTTGCCCCAAATTCTCATGCAGTGATGTGGGAGACTTATAGACTTTGTGATTAACTCATGATCTAGTGCTGGGATTATGGGTGTGTGTACTCCTGGGATTATGGGTGTGAATGCTACACTCAGCCAGGGCAGATACCCTGAATGCAACATAAGGGAGACAAACCTGCTCTCTGCTGCCATTGTTGCTGCTACTCCTCCCATCTGCTCTGACTGTTTTGCGCCACCATAAACTGCCACCCTCTGTCACATGCCACTCTACCTTGGAGCCAGTGGAGTATGAACTGAAGCCTCCAGTAACTGAGAGCTAAATAAACCTTTCCTTCCTTAATTTTGGGTGTCAGGTATTTTGCCCCAGCAATGGAAGAATAACTGAGACACAATCCAAGAGCACATGAAATACACTTCTATAAATACGTTATGTCCTTCAATTTATTTTGTCAATGTTTTACAGTTTTCCGTTTTCCAACTGCTCCTCAGTTACATTGACCCCTATTTTATTTTTATGATACTGTAAATGTTATCTTTTTAATTTCCGTTTTAGATAGTCATCAGTACATAGAATGATCACTTTGTAATCTGAAAATTTATGGAATTTATTGATTAACTCTAAAAATCTGGTGGAGTCTTTAGGGTTTCCCCCCTACAAGATCATGTTATCAATGAGCAGAGATAATTGCATTTCTTTCCTATAGGGATGCATTCTACTTGTTTTTCTTTGCTAATTACTCTGCCATGTTATCTAGTACTATGACAGGTAGAAATGGTGATAGTGCACATAACTGTCTCATAGGAAAGGGTCTTAGTATTTAGCTGTTGTGTGTGATGTCAGCTGTGGGATTCTCATCTATGAGTTCTGTTTTAGGTGTATTTGTTCTATACCTGTCTTTGAAAGTCTTTATCATGAATAGATGCTTATGCTTCCCAGAGGTCTTTTCTACATCTATTGAGTTAATAATATCATGTGGTCTTATTCTCCATTTTGTTCTTATGGTACATCACAGTTATTGATTCATGTATATTAAACCAACCTTGCATACCTGGGATAAATGCCTCCAGAAAATGATAAATATTCAGTAATTAAATCCAGGGTCTTCACAGTGAGCAACATTCGTAGCCCTTCTTTTGTGTTTTTTGAGAAAGGGTCTCACTACGTTGTTAGATTGTCCATGTTGGGATTGAACTTTTAATTCTTCTGCTTCAGATACCAGAGCTGGAAAAGTGAACATTGTGTAAGAAAGCTAATTCAGCCCAGAGTTCTCCTTCAGGATATTTATCCTAGGGAATCTCTTACTCCTTGTGCTTAAATAATTGGAAAAGCGGTAGCAAAACAACCAAGATGAGGAAATAAGTCAAATGTCATGAACAACAGAAATGGAAAGGTAAATTTTGAGCTATCCACACTGTGGAGTGAATATCTCAATTAAAATAGAGTATAATCATATAAAATGACACGGATAAATAACAAATATAATAGAAAATAAAATTATATATAAAATTATTACATATTATATATAATGTATAACTTATTTATCTATTTAGTTTTTGGTACCAGGGACCAAACTTGGGACCTTGCACTTGCCAAGCAAGTGTTTATGCTGCTGAGCTATCTCCCCAGCCTCAAACTGAATTATTTAGTGGGGACATGTCATAACCATTTTTTTCTCAAGTCATGGGTTTTCTTTTCATTCCACTGGTGATTTCTTCTGATGTGCAAAAACTTTTCAATCAGACGAGATCCCAGTTGTAGATTCTTTCATGTATTTCCCATGCAGTTTGATTTCTGTTCTTGAACTCTTCACCTATCCATATAACTTGAAGATTTCTACCTATTTTACCCTCTAGTAGATTTAGTATTTCTGCTTTGATACTTAAATCTTTAATCAATTTTGACTGTAGTTTAGTACATGGTGATAAACTCGAGTCTAATTTTAGCGTTTAGCACATGGAAAGCAGTTTTCCCAGCACCATTTATTAAAGCTATCTTCCTTCCAATCAACATGTTTGGCCCCTATTTCAAAGATAAAGTGGATGAGTGTGACTGTAGTTCCGTCTACATCTTTTAATCTGCTCCATTGATCCTCAGGTCTGTTTTTTGCAATACTATGCTGATTATATCACAGTAGTTTTGTTGTATACTTTCAAGCCAGAGGTTGTGATGCTTTCTGCCTTTCCTTTGCTGCTCAGCTTTGCTGCCGCTATTCTAGGTCTCTTCTAGCTCAAGACAGATTTTGGGAATGTTTTCTCTAGTTCTATGAGGTACAATGGTAGCTTTTTTTATGTATTTGGTACAGAGTCTATAGGGCCTCACTACATAGATAAGACTTGTAGCAATTCTCCTGTTTTCAGCCTCCCAAGTGTTGGCATTACAGGCATGTACCACCACACACAGTCTCACTAATAGTATTTTAATCTGGATTTCATTGAGTTTGTATCGCAAGTTTGGGAGTATGGCCATTTTCACAATTTTGGTTCTTCCTGTTCTTGAGCAAGGAATATTGTTCCATTTGCTGAAATCCTTTACAATCTCTTTTTTCAGAGTACCAATTTTCATTGTATAGATCTTTTATTTCCATTGTTAGATTGATTCCTAAGTATTTAATTTTGTGGGATGTTATTGTAAAAGATGTGGTCTCTCTAATTTCTGTGTTTATTGTTTGTGTACAAAAATGCTACTGATTTTCAAGTGTTGACTTTGTATCCTGCTATGCTACTAAGTTTGGTCATTAAATCTACAAGTCTTTGGTTGAGTTTTTGGTGCAGAGCATCATGTTATCTGTGAATAATGCTAATTTCACTTCTCCCTTTCTAGCTCTTATTCCTTTTATTTCTCTCTTGTCTAATTGCTCTGTGTAATGTTTAGAGAACAACACTGAATAGGAATGGTGGCAGTGGATGTCCTTGTCTCATTTCTGATTCCACACCCTCATCCCCGGCTGTGGCTGGTTTAGCCCACCCCGGGGGCGGGGCTGGCACAGCATGTGGTGCCAGGGATCTAACTGCATTTTGTTATAGTTGGCTTTTATCAGATTGAAGATCATCTATTCCAATTTTCTGTAGGATTTTATCATGAATGTTTGACTTTGTCAAAAGCTTTGACTGCATCTATTGAGATGGTTGTATAATTCCTATCTCTGCCTCTGTTAATGCGGAGTATTACATTTACCACCCCTGCATTCTTGGGATGAGTCCCATTTGGTCACGGTGTGTAATCTTCTCAGTGATGTGGTATATTCTACTTGCTAGTATTTTTATTAAAATTTGCATTTATATTCATTAAAGAATTTAGCCTGCAGTTTGTTTTTTGGGTTGGGTCATTCTCTGGTTTTGGTATCAGGGTAATATTTGCCTCCAAGAATGAGTTTGGGAAAATTACTTCCCCTTCAAAGTCTCTGAAGAATTTGAAAAGAACTGGCATTAAATATTCTCTAAATTTCTGGAAGAATTCAGTTAGGAATCCATCAGGATATGGGTTTTTTCTTTGTAAGATTATTTTTTAATTTTTAAATTTTATCTTATTGTATTCTATTTTGAAGAGTAAAAACA
>PVKN010030887.1:0-12623 GCA_004027915.1 Capromys pilorides
TTTTCAAGCATACCTTTTTAACTCTGAGGAGAACAGTCTTAAGCACTTTATTTTGTTTTCTACTTTTTTATAATGGGGGAATATGTAGTTCCACTTTTTTAGCAGGTTTGGGAAGAAGATTGATTTTAATTAAGCTTTTTATCTCTTTGTGTGTGTGTGTGTGTGTGTGTGTGTGTGTGTGTGTGTGTATGTGTGTAAAGTGAGAGATATCTCTAGCAAGAATATGTATGATGCTACAGCCCAATTTGGAAAAAGTAAAAATGGATTGTAGTGGCTGCTTGGGCTTCTCAGTCTCTGTTGAGCTTTAAGAATAACAACTCTAGGAGACAGCAGGGAACTTTCTTTGTGATGTGAAAGAATGATGCTGCGCTGTGGGACAGTGTTACCTCTGTGTACTGACACCTAAAACATTAAGTCATGGGAGTCCATGGGTTCTGGTGCAAGTAATAAGAGGATGATGAAGATTTATTCATGGATTATAGCGTTTTAAACAGCAGGGAGTGAAAATCCAGAACTGCCTTCACAATACTTGTTTCTTCTCCTTCAGTGTCATTTCTCCCATTTCCAGTTGATGTAGATTTACATAGAGCAGTATCTTGGAAACAAGAATTATGCTTGGAAAAATCAGCATTTAATGTTTTTATGAAAGCATGAATTTTTGTCCAACAGAGTCCTGGATTCTTAAATATTTAGCCTTTTATGTTAGGTTCAATTTGAAATGTATTAAAAGCTTTCTTAACTGAGAACATCCATATTTGTGTCAAGCTATGACAACAATAAATATTTGAAGCATAAATTTAAAGCACTATATTCAGTGGGAAAAAGGCCTTTACCCAAACCAGGAAAATAAGATTGTCCTGATAGAATTAAGAAGAACTTCATACATGAGCCAGAGATAACCAGTGCCTGGGATGCAGATTCAATCAGCTTTGATTTCACATTCACTGTGTACTAAAAAGTTTGCTAAGTCCCAATGGGACTCTTTTAGAACTTTCAGTGTCCATAAGGATGCTTAAAATAGTTGTGTTAAGCAAAGTGATTTATAGACAAAAAAAAAAAAAAATCATTTTGTAAATTCCAGGTGGGATTATGAAGGACTGTGTACTTGAGCAGCACCTGCCTTTCATTGTCAGATTCCTTTGTTTTTTCCTATGAGAATTTTTTTATTTTTACAATAATTAATTCATTGCATATTGTTGTCTTCTTTGTAGTTGTTCAGAGTGCAAGATGTAGACACAATTTCTTGTCTAAACATCATTAGAACAGATCTTTCTTTTCATTACATAAAGAGAAATTAGCTGTATATATAGTCCAACAGGCCATAACAGTAGTGGATCATTAGCTCATCTGGCATTATCAGAAGCTGTTGACATGAGCCTTTTACAACTTAGCATATTAATATGGCTTTCTTTTTATACCTCATAGTTCAACTTTTCTGTGATTGTGTAAGACCAAGATAAAGCAAGACCTATATTACAAAAAAATGTAACCTTTGTATCTGACAAGTTCAGTCAGGTCCCCTCAGAATTTACCCCGAAACCATGTACTACAGTTTGCAGAACTTTTGTCAGTGTCAGCCATCTGAATGAATCACGGTCATTGCTTGACCAATTTGCTCTCTGTGAAAGCTGAGAGAATGTTTTCTCTCCAGGTGACTCTCCTTAGGCACACTGTACATCATCAATCACTTTCCTCTGTGGCCCCATAATCTCCTTGAACAGGAAATTTGGGACTCCACTGAGTTATAGGCCATTAAAGTACCATTCTTTTATGTCCTGTGTCCTCACTAACCTTGAAGGGCTAGAGCCAAAACAGTGGCTATTCTTGTTTCCCTTCTTTTTCTCTAATTATTTGGTCTGCCAACATAAGTTGTTAACCCTCCAGAATAGAAGTGTAATGATATTATTCCCTATAACATAGGCATTTGAGCTTGACATCACTATCTTTCTGAATATCAAATGCCTTAGACATAACATGAAACAGGTATTTTCCATCAATAGTTAATATTCTGAACTTTAGATCTCTATAGAATGTGAAAAATGATTGTGCATTGTTACACAGAGATTTAGGAACTTAGCCATTTACAAAATTGTAGCGGTACACTTCTTGCCTTTTTTCTTTGTCTCATATTCTCTATAAAGAATGATAAACTGAAAGCCTTCATATATAAGTGTATGTATCTTGAACATATACTCATAAGTGAAATAAGCCAGACCTACATGTGTAAATATCATATAGTTTCCCTAACATAAGAACTCAAAATAATAAAAATAGAAAGGTATAGTTAAATGGAAAGTAAAAATTTAAAGATCAAACAATGAAGAGAGAACTAGGAGAAAAATTAGCACATGTGGTAGGGGCAAAAGCGTGCATTTATGCAAAAGATGGTTAAGGTCAATCATCCTAAAAATCTCTAACAGGTTTTTGAAACTAACAGATAATTGGTAGCCTTTGTCAGATTCCAATCCCTGTGATGAAATACTTGAGAAACCTTAAAGACAGAGTCATTTGAGTACATGGTTTTATTCCATGATGCCGGGGGTCTAGATTACTTGGATGATCATAGTGACAGAAAAGAGCTGCTTTGTTCACCGTGGTCAAGAAGCAAAGAGCAGAGCAGAGGTCCCAATATTCCTCTCCAGCTATGACCGCACATACCTAACTTTCTCCTGCTGGGCATTACCAGCTGAAGGACCTTGCTCCTTCCAGTGATACCAGAGGTTGTGGGCCAATATTTGAACAACATACATCCATCTGATAGCTCTTCCCATGTCCATAGACCACCTTATCTAACTATATCTCTAAAGCCCTGATTTCTTCTTCAACATAAAAAGTAGTTTTTTGTTGCCTTTCTTTGGACAAACTCCTTGGCAATGTAATCTGAGCCAAATCTGTCATTCTGCTTTCACATTTTACCCCTCACCACCATCTTCCATGTGCTTTACTTGGCAGTCTCAGAACCCCAGCACGGGCTTTTCATAGCTCTGCACCATTGCATATGAGTTTTTCTGAGATACAAATTCAGATCTCCTTTCTGTATGGCTAATGGACTTCTAAAGATTACTTTTAAGATATGTTCCACTGTGTATTTTTCTGATCACATTAGTGAGCAGAATGGATCACTTTTCTCCAGACCCAGTGCTTAAAATACATTTTTTGGTATGATCATATTTTTCCTGTTTCTATTCCATTATACTCAATTTTAGGTCACAGTGTTTACTCATCCTATTACATTAAAAAATGCTAGTGTAGTTTTTTACAGTCAAGTTACTGGTATTGAAGATCTACATCTATAGATTTGTGTCTCAACATTAAAACTCTAGACTTTAACAGTCTGTTTGAAGAAGTCTTGCTAATAGTAGAGGCAATGTAAGAATACCAGCCAACCAAGTAATCTGTCTTTAGGAATTAGAATTAGGTGCTAAGTTGTTTCTAGTTCTTCTAACCCTCATGGATAATTCTTATATTATCACTGATTTGCCTTGTGATACAAGCAGTTTTTGAAGCCAACAAACTTCTAACTTGAAGAAAATGACAGTAAGTAGTATCCATTTTCATGGTAGTGGATGTAGACTTTAGTAGTGTAGAATTATCACATAATTGTTTTTTTTGTTTGTTTGTTTTTTCTTCCTTGCTATAGTTAATGTCAACATTTTAGTAAATATACTAGGATAGGGAGGAATAATTTACATTCTGGGATTACCACAGCATACATAGGTCACTCATAGTTTGGTCAGGCAAAAATGTCATTAAACAAAATTACATGGTTTATAAAATAAAGTGACAATTTTGCAGGTAAAAATATGGGCTCAAATACCTAGCCATAGAATTTAAAGATCAGATTTACAGTGCAAACTGGAGCTCATCAATGCATTGATCTATTTGTTCAGGCTCTGCAGAGGTTGCATTGCAAACAAATACGTGGTAAAACAACTCACAAGTCATCTCTGTGGGCCTTGCAGTGGGAGCTCTTGAGGTGCAGGAGCAAAGTACGTGTTTATGTGAAATAATTCACATATATTAAAGACATAGAGAGTATTTTTGAATCATTATCCATCTACCTGCCCCAAACTTTGTCAGATATCTGAGATTTCATCTAGAAAATGGTAAAATGCATGAAGGTTGAATTGCATGTGAGATGAGAATTAATTCTCGTGCCCACTCAGGCTACTGGCAGGACCATCCTGTGGCAACCGAGATGTTTTGAGGAGAAGAACGTCCACCCAGCCCAGAGGCCTGCAGTTAACAGCTGAGTGGTGTTTTAACTACAGAAAGACAGCATGTGCTTCATCCATGTTCCATCAAATGCATAGTAGAGTATATTCAGAGGTGTCCTGATAGGGCAAATATTGATGAATACAGAAGAGTGGAGGAGATGTGCTTTTGCATATTGTTGTGTGTAGTCTCTTTTCTATATAGGAAGGAAAAGCAAGAATTACATTGGGTTTGCTAAAAAATCAGCCAAATCATTTCAAAGTGATCTTATCTGAGCTACACATAGCAGTACATTCTACACATAATTTATGCCAAGACTTACTTAATGTTAATATGAAGCTTTTAACTAATCATGTTACCCAGCCCAGGTATGGAAGTAGAATGATTAGTAAAGCATCGTGTGGCACATTTGTGCTCTAGAGATTCTTACTCTTAGGAGCAGGCATTAGCAAACTTTTTATAAAAGAGAAAGATAGTAAAAAATATTAGACTTTGTGGGCCACATGCTCTATCTTATATCTACAGAACTCCATTGGGGAAGGGAGCTATGGAATATCCCTTGGTTAATAAGTGCATGTCACAATGTTCCCATACTATTTCATTTGTAAAAAGACATCAGACTGGATTTGACATGCAGGCTGTCACTTGCTAACCTTGTATTTGATCTCCATACAGAATTCCTGATAACAAAGGATATACTCTCTGGGATTAGCACAGAGCTACCACAGTAATGTGGAAAGAATGGGTAGAAATAGAGATGAGAAAGATGGCCCTCTGTTGGTGATGTTGAACATAGGAGATGAGTATGCGAGGGCTTATGTCTAAATATGTTGAAATTTTCTGAAATTAAAAAAAAAAAAAACTACCTCCTAGGACATTAGAGGACCTCATTTATTTTTTTTTTTCAGTGTTTAAAATTACACTTGATCTTAGCCAAAACTCTGAGAAGCGATTGAAATCAGTGTTCAATTTATTCACAAAATTTTCACATTAAAACAATAAAAAACAGAATTTCACTAAATTTATTAGTTCTTAGAAGCTTATTTGCAGTTTATTTGTACAACAGATAATTGCAAGAATTTCTCTTGTTTGTAAAAATGACTAAAATCATGAACAGCAAACCTTATGGCATGCAACTAAAGTATATTCTTTTGCTGACAAATACTTTTGAGAAGCAGTAAAAGCTGTTGAAAGTTTAAGGAAAGAATAATACATGGAAAGTTTACCAAGTGATTAGATAAAAGTATCAGGATTTCAATATTGCAGAGTTTGTGCAGGTTGTAAGATTAAATTCTAGTAGTTGTATACACAGTGTTGTTTCATAAGCCATCTCAAATTTGGTTCTTACTGTTGTTTCTTTACTCAAAGTTGGCAACATAAGATAGCTATTTTATTATGCTGTTGAATTTGGTGGATCAGGATTTTAACAGGGCATGCAGATAGTGGCCTGTTCTTCCTCCATGGTATCTACAGCTAGAACAGGGAAGATCTAAATGCTTGAATGTGAACAGAATGGTTATTGTTGGAATCCAGGGGAATCGTCTTCCCCATCCTTGGTACTTCAGTCAGGGAGAGGCTTAGGTGGGGTGGTCAACAGAGGACCTTCATGGGCTTGTTTACATTCATTAGTTTCTCATAGTATCACAGAGGAAACATGCCAAAGTTGAACTCCCTGGATAATGAATGTTTCAAAAGATTCAGACAGAACACAAAACCAGACCTCCCCCAACCAAAAAACAAAAACAAACAAACAAAAAAAAACAAACAGAATTTTCAGACACAGGCCTGTCTAAAAAAATTTAAAAAGAAAGAAAAGAAAATATTCAGTCTGGAAGTCCCATCTGCCATACTGTAATAAACTGAAGGTATCATAACCTAATGCAAATTGGCAGGAAGTAGACATAGATCTTACCCTGAAATGAAAAGGTCAGCATATTAGGATCAAATATAACAGTGCCACCAGGATTGAACTTTTGTTTTGTTATGCCATTAATAGAATATGACACCAGGGAAGGTAAATTTCAACAACAAACAGTAAACATATTGAAGTACATTTGCTGGTGGTTTTGCCATTTTGTTGGGGACTAAAAAAAAAATTCCAGCATAAGGTTAATGAGAAACTACTTCACGTAAAGGTTTTCTCTTCATCATTGACTATTTCAGTGTGAAAGCAGTTCAGAACCTTTTTCTATCCAGGTACAAAGAGTAACATGTTGAATGAAAACTCAAAAGTCAAGATTTTAAATTATTGTACCATTTTAACAATATTTTTTGCTGAGCTAGTAAATGACCATAAGTGCTTATCAATCCAGGTAGACATTCTCTAGCTGTCTTAGCTAAGTATTCTAAATATTATCAAATTTAAGATGAATAAAATGATTGCTTTGAAAAAAATACTATTCCTACTTTCCTGACCTTTTGTGTGCCCACAGGTATCACTGGAATTCTAACAAATAAGGTTGCTGATAATCTACCACTGGTATTTTTCATCTTAATGAAACTGAGTGAAAACATGAGTGATTTTTAAAATACATCCTGCAATGTAGAAAAGATTTAAAAAATTAAAATGAAAGTTTCAAAATAACTGCAATATTTTATGTGTTTGTAACCAAATGTTGTTTCTATAAACTTTCTTTTATTCACTTAGAAAATTTAGGCACAGAATTTTATAAACCTACTCAAAAGTCTTCTAAATGGTAGTTTTAAGTGAGTTTCAATTTTAGTCTATGAAAGCAATGTGGATGTGTGCTGAGAAATGCACTAATTGATTTTTTGTTGTGTGGACTTCACAGAATGTGTTTACCCAGACCAAGATGGCAGTGTAGCCAAAAAGCAGGTGTATTTCATGTTTTTATTCCCAATCGGTTAGGGCAGTGCCAAGCACATGTTACTACTATTTCTGCTACTCCTCTGCAAGTATTACTCTCACCTCTGGCCTCTGTGTAAAACACTTTGGATAGTTCCTAAGTGTATTGTTTAATTCAGTCTGAGCAATAACCCAAAGATACAGGATTTTTAAGTAACTGAAGCGATAGGGATTTTGTCCTGAACCTAAGGTCACACAGATAATTGAAGGGGAAGGAAATGTTCCACCTAAAATGTCACAGTCAGTATAGTGTGGGTGTCAGTTTCTGACCAGCACCTTCTGAGAGATCTTCAGAGGTCCCCCATGAATTTGTAAGGCTCAGAGTAAAATCAGGTCTCAGTTAGTATAACACAATAACTGATGCACCATGGTGTATAAAGAAAGAAGGGCTTATTCAGCGTGTAGTTCGGGAAGTGTGAGAGCCTGGAGCCTTTTGGCTACATGACATGGCAGATGGCCTCATGGTATGAACATATCTGCAAATAAAAACTTAACGGGATAAGGGCTGGCCAAATAGCTCAGTGGATTAAAGCACCTGCAAGCAGGAGCAGGAGCTGGGGCACACTGAGAGAGCAACTGAGACTGGGTTTTGTGGTGTGGGCCTATAACCCCAGCTCGTGAGAGGCTGTAAACAGGTGGATCACTATTAGTCCAATGCAGTAGTGAGACCCTGAACACCCTGTAGACCCTCCCCCAACCTGAAAAAAAAAAAAAAAAAAAAACTTACAGAGTGAGACTAAAAGCCCAGAGCTAAGACAGAAAATCATGTTTTTTGACAACTCAGTTTTGAGAGAACAAATCTAGTCCTGTAAGATCTGCATTAGTTCCTTTCAGAGTAGTGGGTGCCCCAAGATCTGTCCACCCGTAAAGGCTGCACCACCTCTAGTTTAGGCCACATACACAGCCGAGTTTTAAGTATTTAAATCTCTGGGACCACACTCAGGTGTTAATACTATGTTTCTGTTTGACTATGATGTTGAATATTACTCTTGAGAATAATATGAGGAAATTGAGGAAGAAGGGTAAGAAATGAAACAGCCTGAGGTAAAAGCACTTTTACTACCAGCCCCAGGATTTAATTCAAGTTCTGTCAGTCTAAATTTCTCCTTATTTTTCCTCATGTATTTCCCTGTTTCATTTAAGCAAACATCTACTAGATTCTTTCTTTTTTTTTTTTTTTTTCTTTTTTTGTGGGACCAGGGTTCGAAGTCACAACCTTGCACTTGTGCCATAGAATTGTCTCCCCAGCACCCATCTACTAGATTCTTCAGTGTCGCTCAGTCAACTTATTGTGAAGTTTTCAGTCTGCTTATTCAGCTTTAGATGTTAAGATGGTACATAATGTAAGCAGTAGCTTTTGAAAGTTGGAGCCACCTCGAACTGATATGCGGGAAGTTCAGGGATTGCTGTACTTGCTACACTGAGGTCACTGATTTCATTCAACAAATGACCCCCTACCGTGGAAAGTCTACCGTTTGTACCCAGGGATGGGCTTTCTGAGAAACTCTGATTCTAATTATATCAGGTTCATTGTAATTCTTATTTATTCAGCTTTTGATTTTTTGAATAATCTAAACTGTAATGTAACCTGCTATCTTAGTCATTATAGCAAATGATACACTATGCAGTTACAGTAGTGGTTAGTGCAGTATGTCCTGTCCTGTCAGATTCTAAATCATAAAATCTGAGACAGAGCTTTCACCATTCATTTATGTTTTTATGAACCTCTTAGCTTTGAGCAAGTTCTAGCAGACACCTGTTTCATGCCCATCTTAAAGAGTAGCTCATAACATGCAATAAATTCATACACAGTCACTTCCAGTTCAAACTTACAACACTATGCTTGTGGCTGCAGTGAAAATTTGCTATTTATTTAACTTTTAATATAACTTAGGGATATTGCAGTATTATTGAGGATGATGCCCTATAATTTTCATAAGCAGACAAGATTTGTTTGTGTGAGCTAAGTTTTAAAATGCATCCATATCATACTGGTCATATATGCTATTTTAAGGTAGCTTAATTATCTATTGTTTACAATGCAGGAAAATAATCATCTTTAAAAAGAATATAGAAACTGAGTTTCAGAGATTTTTGAAAAAATTGAGTGTATTTATTGAATGGCAATGATTTGCTACATACTGCGGTAAGTTGGACAGAGGATTTAAATTGGAATTGATATACATAAGAGAAACTGCATTGATAAGAATAGCTTTTTTGAAGTGACATGGCATTACTGTAGATCAGAATATCATTGCAGGCACAGTGAGGCTGGACTCTTTAGCTGCATGTGTAGTTGGGTCTTAGGTACTCGTCTCTGAAGTAAAAGTTGGAAAGACCCAGCAGCTGTGGGATGGGATTAATGCTGTGCTGTTTTTGAATGTGAAGTTGAATTACTCAGTGTTTATGCTGTTCCAAACAAAACTGAAAGATGATGTTTAAAAAATAAATACATATTACTCACAATATGTTTCTGGGTGGATGACTGCAGAATATAATGTTTTCTTCCAGTTTTCACTTTTCATTTCATTTTATTTTTAATTGTTTCTTTATTTTCTTTATTTTTTTGCAGTACCAGGGATTGAACTCAGGACCTTGTGCTTACTAGGCAAGTTCTTATTCTACTGAGGTATCTCCCTGGCCCCATCACTGGATGGATTCTGCAGGATGTGAACTTTGAGATGCTATTTGGAGTACAAGAAGTTCCTGGGGACCTGCCCTGGGAATGAGCCTGGGGCTGGCAGAGAAGAAAGCAGGCAGGGCAGAGAAGCTGAGGCACAGTGGCCTTGTAGCAGTGGCCTCAGGTGATGCCACGGGAAATAGATTCCAGTGGTCTTTTAAAGTTGTTCCCTATTGAAGCAGAAACTTGGGACTTAAAATGTGCTGCTTTGTGCCACTAGATGAACGGGAGTCTCCTGACATAGCATGGCCATGGGAACAAAGTGACTTTCAACGTGCCCTCCACGCTCACCCAGAACTGGTTTCCCAGTTGTGCACTGGGTGCCCTGGGGCTCCTGAGTGATTGCCTTGGGGTGCTTAGGCCTCAGCAAGTGCTCCTATCTTAAGGTGGTTTGCAGTTTCTCCAGTAGATGGCTGTTTTCTTTCAGTAGAAGACTTTATATTTTAGATCTAAAATGTCCCCCAAAGTCTCAGTTATATAGGAGATGATCGTACCATGGTGTGCTACACTCATCAGTAAATCCATTGCTGAGTTTGGTAGCTAAATGTGGTGGTAGGTATTAGGTCCTGATTTGAGGTGGGTTAATGGAGTTGAGATCTGAAGAAGTTTTGTCCCCAATTCTTCCCTTCTCTACTCTCGCTGGTTTCTGTCTGCCATGGTTGAGCCTCGTTTTCTTGGTAGACTCTTCTGCGATGCCATCTCCACCCTGAAGCCAACCATGCATGCACTGAAGCTGTGAGCCAACAGATGACTCTCCTCCTTTCAGTGGTGGATGCTGGGGATTGTGAGTCAGCAACAGGAAGGCGACTCTGACAGGAGGTTTGGCATTGTTGGTGGGAATAAGACAGGTGCTATGATAAATTAACATGGAACAGAACATGAGGATTACTGTATACTGTCTTCCAAGGTGTGACAAGCTGTGTGTTGCTCCATTGACACTGTATTGTCAGGACCTGCATGTTTATTTACTTTTTTTTTTTTTTCTTAGTAAGTGCTAGGTTAGATACTTCTTTTAAAGAGTGGTAGGAAAGTCTCCCTGAACTGAAAATTTGAGAAACTTTGGCTAAAATACTTGGTTGCATAGGAAGACTTAAGATTTGAGAGGCTAGCTGAGCTCTGTCAGCTACTAGTACCTAGCAGGTGGAGCAAGGAGTCCTCTGTCCTGAAGACTAAAGGTGGGATCTGGGCCCAGCATTTTGCTGTGGAGACTCGCTAAAGAGCAGTTCATATTCAGAAAGATAAAAGTTTTAAAATTCTGTACATACAAAGCATCCTTTTCTCAATTAAGCAAGTAGAGATACTAAAAACTGTTATGAGCAGTAGCAACATGTATACCTTAGGATCGTTCCGAGGCAGTCCAACATTCTAACACACACACACACACACACACACACACACACACACACAATTGGAAAGTTGCAAGTAGCTATTGGAAGGTGGAATCAGATAATGTGATTTTATTGCTAAAAAACCTAGCTCCATCTTTATACTTTGGGTCTTTACATTAGATTTATTGGGGAGAAAAGGAACCATAGTGTTGCAGTTTGTGGTTTACAAGGGAAAACTGTACAATAGAAGACATTTAATTATAAGATTATTTTATAATAGTCACGTAAAGAGTCATACATAAAGAATGCAGGAAATCTGTCCACACACTGCAAGCCAAATAATGCAGCTGAGGGCCTAGATCTCACAGCAGTGTCCTGCACGAGTCCAGCTGAAGACCCTCAGCCTTCTGAGTGCCCCTCATGAGTCCAGCTGAAGGCCTAGAGCTCATGACAATGCCTCATGCAGATGTGTTTCATGATCTGTGCTGGGAAAGCCCAGGGTCAGTGGTGGGAACTGGAAAGTCTGTGCCATGGGGGTGAGGGACCTGAACTGGAGCATGGAAGCAATGCTCAGAGTGAGGACCAGAGCTCCCCAAAGTGATCTGTAGCCTGTCTCAGTGGCAGTAAGGTCTTGAGCTACTTCCACAATAAAATTATCCAAGTTCATTAGGAAAGCCAGCATGACAAAGTCCTCTGGGAGAACCAGCCACTCCCTCCAGCTTTCCAATAGTGTCTAAACTTTCTCTCCAGTTTTACCTCTTATGCTACTGGCACCAGTTCTCAAATGGACCTCCTATATCTGCACCACTCTGGTTCAGTTTAGCTGGGTGTTATAAGTTGAACTCTATTTGTCAATCCACTACACATAACAAAGTGTATTTGAGACTTAAGTAATGAAAATGTCCACTGTGTGTGTCTGTCTGAATTCTCCCATGACAGAGTAGTAAAGTTTATATGCTTAGAATGTTGATTTTTAGAGCTAGGGAGAAAGCTAAATGGTCTATGTGCCTGCTTGGCAAGCGTAAGGACCTGGGTTTGATCCCCAGTACTACATGCCATGCCAGTCACTAAAAGTGGGCATGGTGGTAGTGCCTGTAATCCCAATGCTGGGGAGTCTGAGACAGGAGGATCACCATGAATCCAAGCTGTGTAGCAAGATGCTGTAGCAAATAAGTAAATAAAAGATCTTGAAAAAGTTGACTTCAGAATTAATTTTTCCACAGAGAAGTTAAAGTCAGCAGAAATTCACCAAAACTTAATTTATTTTTAAAAGTTCACTTTTGTATCATAGCCATCCTAAAAGGTCGAGATAATGAAAGCTCTTGTCTCTTGACTGAGTAGTGTTGATTGGCTTATGTAAGTCCATTTGCTTTTCTGTTGCAAACTTGTGTTAAAATTTTCTTCCTGAGTATCCGCAGATCCTGAGAAAGTTAGTTAAATGTAAATTTAACATCTTCCCCCATAAATTTTATTTATAATCCTGGAAGAAACACAGATTTACAAACCCAAAGCATTTATTTATTTTTATATAGGT
>PVKN010030888.1:0-12620 GCA_004027915.1 Capromys pilorides
TGAGATGAGAAGAACAGGTGATGAGACAGAGAGAGAGAGAGAGAGAGAGAGAGAGAGGGAGAGGCAGTCTATCAGATAAATAATACAGAAACTTCTAAGCCTGATAATTCAATATGTGTAAAACCATTTATCTAATATAAATAAAATATCTGAGATTCCTCTTATAAAGTAATAAAATGATCTCAAGATATAGTGCAACGACCTTGTGTAATGGTAAAGGACTTGTGTACTTTCTTGGTATATCCTTGGTGGTAAACTTGATTGTGGAGAGGGAAATAAATGGTCATCTGTCATAAAAAGTCATGAGCATGATTCTGTACCATATTATTTAAATTCTGCATAGAAACAGAACAGAGTAAAGAATATCCATCTGTCCATCCATCCATCCATCCATCCGTCCGTCCGTCCATCCATCCATCCATCCAACCATCCATCTCTATCTCACCAATAGAGACAGAGAATGATAAAAGTCAAAATAGAAGCAGAGCAAAGCTTTGGCTCACAAAATGCTGGGGCCAAGAAATAATGGCCTGGAGCCTTGGTAAAGCCAGGGGCACAGTCTAAGTCTGTGTCTGAAGACGCACCGACCAGGAGAACTACCAGGCTCAGTTCCACTGTTTGTCTGAAGACGAGAGTCTGGGTGCTAGCTATCGTGTCAGCTCCAGGCCTAGGACAGGGAAAACCAAGGCTCCCAGTCAAGTGTCAGCTGGACAAAAAGAAAACCAACTCCCTCAGGCTTTCTTTCTACCCATGTCCCCACTCACGTCAGAAAGGGCCCGCTGGGTTATTTAGGGCATAGGTTCAAGTGTTGCCTATTCAATAGGTCCAAGTGCTGCTCAAAGCACCCTCACACGCAGATCCAGAAACAGTGATGGGCTGAGATCAAGACATCCTATGGCCCAGGCAAGCTCACACATGGAACTCACCCACACATGTATCAACAAATACATTGTATACTGGAATAAAGTTAGCTTCCTGCCTGTGAGGAAACATGACCACACACATTTTATAACCAAATGGTCTATTTTCTGTGTGTCTCATGATTACAAACCATTTGCTCCACAGAGATCAAAACAAGACCTCAGTTTTCAATGTCTTTCATATTGGTACATATTTATCTTACCTTTTTCTGAGAAGATTTACATCAGTAGTTCTGTAGGTAGTATAACAATATGAAAGCACAAAAATCATTCACTTAAAACTGTTGCCAATCAGTTTACTGGCTGTATATCTATCAATGCGTCTTGGGGATTCATAAATCAGATTTTCCTCTATCCATGCACTCAAATCACAAAGGGAGAAAAGCAATGTGAAATGTGAGTTTCCACTATAAATGTTGTTGCGCATTTTTTTTTACCTGAATAATTTTTTTTTGGTGGTGGGGAGGTGCTTACTGGGGTTCAAACTCTGGACCTCATGCTTACTAGGCAGACACTTATGTCACTGAGCTATATCCCACCCTGTACCTAAAGAAGTTTTGAAATGTGAGATTTGTTTTGGAGTTCATAGCATGGACGCTTGAGCTCATACCAAATGTGTCCTTTAGGCTCTAATTTGGTTATTGTAAAATCATGGTTTGTACTAAACAAATTCAAAGAATATGTTCTTTCAGGGTACAACTGATTACTCGCCTTGATAGCCTGTTCTTTGGTGTCTAGGTAGTGTTTCACAGCCATACAGTTACCTATTTTAGATAATGCCTGGCAATTAATGTAAAAGGATGAAGTCTTCATACTTCCCAACAGAGACTGAAAAGACAAACATTCAATTTCATGAATCTTTTCACAAGACTTTGTATTCATTTAAAAGTACTTAGGAGAGTTATTTTTTATGTTTCATTTTATTTTACATCATTTAGTGGAGTCATGAAAAAAACAATTATCAGCCTCAAGTATAAAAACAAATAACAACTTAGATTTTTCTATACTTTTTCACAAAAGGAAATACAGAGTGGTGGAACAAGTCCTGGCCTGAATGCAGAGGCTTCATCTCAAGGCAGTGACGATGCCTTTGTCACTGTCCAAGTGGAATACCCTGGTCTCCAGCCTGTCTCCGTATTCTAACTCTCAGTATTCTCAATGGCAAAACAAGTTTCCATCCTCTCCCCGCTCCTGTCTCCAAGTGGATGGTGCACATCAGAGTGACCTGGGATAGCACCCACCTGACATTTGCTGAAAGGTTAGGGGGAGGGGGCTTGAGGTGTTTTTCATTTGCATAGTAGTTGTCTTTAATGTTCTTGACCACCTCCTCTGTCCAGGGTGAACTTGCTAGTTTACAAAGTTAGCCTGACACTATGTGAACCACTTTCTCCAGGTTCCTTGATGATAGTGGAATAAGAGGAGGCCCCAGGCTGTGAGATCATCCTGTTTGTGATGCCTGCACTGGCGGTCAGGATTGTGCAAGCAGAGGGCTTTTCACCCGAAAGCACCCACGCTTACACAAAATGCTCACACTGTTGCACAAAAGACAGACATTCAAAGTATTCGACAGTCAAAATGTCATATATATATTAGTACAGGGTCTACAGGGTCTCATCATGTAGATTGGACTCCTAGTGATTCTCCTGTTTTCAGCCTCCCAAGCACTGGAATTACAGGCATATATCACAAAATCCAGTCTTAATTGCCATCTCAGCCCGCCCTGGGGGTGAGACTGGCATGGCATGACAGGGATCAAACCACTGCACTCTGCCTAAGCAGACACGGTAGTTCACTGAGCTATCTGCCTGGCCCCTAAAAATGTCATAATTTAAAAACTGAATTTAAAATCCAGTAACTGAGGAGTCAAATAATTTCAAGTCTTTCATCTAGGACAAGATCCTCAGTTGGTTTTGAAAAGCAAGAGGTATTGACAGGCAACTTCTTTGAAATTCAGTGATTGCAGGGAAGAGGACAAAATAGTGAATCATTTCATAAACATTTCATATCTTTTTCTAGGAAATGATTTGGTTCTAGTTTCATTTTAAATGTAAGGAGCGTACTAGCTCACTTTGCTCAGGATTTAGGCAATTCTTTGTACTTTCAATACTGACACTGGGGAAGTTCCAGGCAAGTTAGAATGAGCTGGTCTCTATTTCATAACATTAAAATTAACATGATTTTATTCAATAAGCCTGTGCTTAATTTCAGCCACATCATAAACCCCTTAATCTTTTCCCATTGATCTGAGGGATTCTGGCTCTGGTCTTGGTTCTTCCAGAAGGTAATTTGTGGTGGAATCGTGACCCTGACATCTTGTTCCTTGGGTATAAATCTGAATAAAAAAAGAAAAGAACCTCAGATTCTGTTGAGTCATGTCTCTCTGCATTTGCTATTTTGGCTTCCAGCATGAAAAACGAATTCAAGGTAGCATAAAGGAGAAGCATTGATTTATTTCAGTGGTATGGTTGTGCCAGGGAAACCAGCAGCATGTGAACAATGCCAGATCTCAGGAAGGAGTTGGACCAGAGACAAGAGGCCTTCGCCTTCCCCTTTGTCTCTTGCTCGTGCTTCTTGTCTTTTCTCCCAGTTCTGTGTCGCCAATTTTGTCACTTCTTGAGTTCACAGGGTGAAATATATGACAAGCACAGCTATGTTAACATACCTTGAGTTAGGCGATGGACCTTATGAGAGAGATGGCCTCTCCGGGATGCAGCTTGGATCTGTAGGGAAGACGCTGACAGCTGTTTGTGGATCACTGCTTCGATCAGCTAAATCCGTGTGCAAGCTCACGCAGTAGGCAAGACTGGCACGGTTCACTCTTGTAGCCAAGCAGTGAGCTCTGGCAGAGCCCTGTGCCCAGAAAATCAAAGAGCTGAGCAAATGATATATGTGCTACCCAATATACTAGCAGTAGCAGCAAACAAACCAAGTGCGTTTGCTATAAATGAAAAAGTTAAGGTCAATCTGCAGGTTCAGCTCTCATAGAAACTAAGGATTTGTCTTACCTTCTTCCTCAAGCCACTATTTAAATTAAAAAATTTCCAAATTATGTCACGTAGACCCCAAAAAGGTTCAATGCAGCCATTTGATGTAACTTTGGAAAGAAAAGAAAAAGCCAACTCGCTACTCTGAGAAGTTATTTCCAGAGCTAGAGTAATTCAGCTCAGAATAAGAAAACGCGATGAGGCTAACCAGGATAAAGTTGGTGGTTGATGTACTCCGGTGTCTTGTGAGTCTGTATTTCAGAAGAAATAGAAGGCGAGAGAGAACCAGTTACAGTTATGCCATCAATGGCTGGAAGTCTCAAGTCACACAAGGAGTCTTCTTCTGATGACCGCTGCTTATCCTGCTTTTCTTTTCTCTTTTTTGGCCGGACTGGGCTTTGAACTCATGACATTGCACATGCCAGGCAGGCTCTTGTGTCATGGAGCCATCTCCCTAGTCTCCTACCCTGATTTTCTTCCTCTGAGTCAGCTGATATTCATGTTACTAGCGCTGCCATTATTTGCCTGTACTTTAATGGCTTTTCGTAAAATGCTATTACTTTAGTATGACTGTGAATTATTTGGCAGTACATCTAACTGTATTTTTTCATATTTCTCACTTTTCTCATGATCTTTCTGTTCTATTACTTTCTTCTGGCTTCTTCCCTTCAGCCTTCCCTTTACCACTGAGAACATCTTCGATATACTTTTCCACTGGGACAGCGTCATAGGCTAAGTTTTGTGTCCCTTCATATGTTCAAAGCTCCACAGCTGATGTGGTACCTTTGGATTGTCATCAGGGCATAGGTTGAGCCTTTCCTAGTGGGATTAATGTCCCTAAAAGATGCACCAGGTAGCTCTCTGTGACTCTTTCTTGCTACATGAGGATACATGGAAAATCTACAAACCTGGAACACGGCTATCTTCACGAGTGCCCCATGCTGACATTCTGATCTTAGGCTTATCCAGAAGACCAAAGGATGAATTTCACATGATCTCAAGCATGGCAGCCTGGAACACTTTATTATAGCAGCTCAAACTTACTATGGCAGACAAAAACACCAGCAAAGATCTATTACTTTTTGAGTAGTTATCACATATATGATGATTTTCAAAGTAAATTAAGATGATTGTTTCATTTACTCTAACTCTAACTTTTGGTTCTAGATGTCTTTATGGTCTGCATTTTCAGAGCAAGAAATTAAGAGACAGAATTTAATAAAGTGCTAAATTCACCAGCCAGTAAGAAACATTCAAAAGTAGAGTTGATAGTAAGTTTCACCTCTTAGGGTCCAAGTAAATTATTCACATTTGGGATAAATCCCATAATCCCATTCCCTACTCCATGGCCACACCTCTTTCACCTAATGGCTGATGTAACCTGTAGATACAGTTAGAATTCAATTAATATTTTTGATGTAATATTTTACACTAAAGGATATGTAATGAATAAGCTGCAATAATCTAGGAAATGCTTTTTTAGATCCGACCCTATATTGCCGGCCTTTCTCCCCTGCGTAGCTCTTATCTCCTTTGTGTAGCTTGAGTCTTGATGACACACTGTCTCACTGCCAATATCTGACTAATTCTCTATACAGAGATCAAATAAAAATTACTCATTTCCTGGACAAAGCTTATGTATACAGGAATAAATTTTAGCATAACTGGGTCATGGAATATAAATGTGCAGGAAAAAACCTCACAAAGTATATTTTCTGTGAGATCAGGGAAATTACCTTTTCCAGTAAAGAGAATAAATGATTAATTGAAGAATCAAATTAATACAACATATTTACATTAAACACAATTTCAGTTTTATTTTTCACAACATCGATCAATAAAGATGCTGTATTAGGCTGGGGAAAGTACGATATATAATTTTATCAGACGACACTGATAACAGGATGAAGAATTCTGTTTTAAGAAGATTTTATTTCTTTATAGACAGTCACTCTCTCTAGGGATAGATTTTTGCCTCACCGTCAACTAAAAAGAAGATAAGTACTGAGATCAGTGAAGTGTAAGTTGCTGAGTTGAACAGAAGCAAGAAGAGCTCGTGGCAAACTCTCCTCTCCTCATGATAAACCTTTGCTCTCCTTCTGTATGCAGATCAAGCCAGAGAGCAAAAATACCCAATTACCTCTATTTGAAATGAGGTAAATGGCTCCAATGAGAATGCTGCGTCTAAGATTTGGCTTGGGCCACTGCAGTGCATTCATTACTCTAAAACACTTTTTGGACGCTCCATCGCCGCGATTTCTGCATACTCAGTCTGGAGTGATACCCAACAGCCCGCCAGATGGCACACAGCCAGGGATCTGACAAGTCCTGCTTAGTGCAAAGACAGGGAAACGCGGCCAGAGAGGCTCTGTTCTCACAGTGGGGTAGGCCACCGGTGTCCCCTTGAGGAGAGGGAAGCGACACACCAATAACTTCAATGAAAATTCTCATTGGTAGCACAACAAACCCCAACCACAGGGCAACTCAGGGAAGGGATGGTGTTACAGAGTCCACAGTGCTGTAAAAGTTTGTTGGCAGAAAACAGTGTAAAGAAGCAGAAGAAATAGCAAAGCGTCAAACACCAGCCCTCAAATACAACCTGAAAATCATCTTGCCAGAGGGGAGGCCAGGGCCCTGAAGATCGGATGTTGTGCTCCAGTTCACAAAACCCATAAGGGAAGGTACTGTTTTCCCCTCACCTCCACTACTTTTTCTGCCGTGTCATGCGTGTGGCATATCTCAAGCACTACCAGGAGAAAGTCGACACCCCTCCCGCCCTACGCTCCTTAAATTCCACTGCTGCTAGGAACTTGATATTTTAGGATATCAAGAAAAAGGCTCTGAAATATTCTTTAAATCTCTGAAGATCTAATAGCTACCTAATCGATTATATAACTCTGTGGGAAAGAAGAAGCAGTTTTTGGTGTAACTGACCTACGTATAAGAGACTGCTTTAGGTATCATTATTTTTTCTTTTCAGTTTACTTATCTATTCCAGAATTGCTCTTGACTGCTGTTCAGTAGTGCAGAGATAAAAGTAGCGCTTTCTCTTCATGCCTGAGGTCCGTAGAGAAGACTAGGAAGATGCTAAGCTACGTGATCATAAATTCCTCAAAGATTATGAGATGATGTTGAATATAATGTCTCAGCTCCGAATTAAACTGGATACAAAGAGTATGCAGATGACCATACTAAGCTCTTTCATGCTTTCCTCGTCAAACTCCAGGCTAACTATAGAACCTTCTTTCTGGCCTTACAACTGGAGTCTTCCTGGAGCAATGTAAGCTTGAGAGATAGACTGTTATTACAGTTCTATTTTACATACTAGGACCTGTGATGTTAACCAGTGGTATATATTTTTCCTCTGCACACTCAAAGAAATCCTGTGTGTTGTATGGCATCAGCTCTAATTTTCAGGTGTAGTGATGACAATTCAGGAAGGATACTCTATTGCTAGTGAAGCAGTGCTTGTGTCCAATGCAATCGTGTCTCAACCCAGCTCAGTCTGCCTTCACTTTATCATGGCGCCAAGCTGAAGCAGTCCCTCGTCTCACTAATACTAGAATTCAAGTGATGAGTGGTCAGCCTGCTATGTCCGCTATTGAAATCATTGTTCCTATAGAATTAAGTTTTTTGTTTCTTACTTTTGTGGGACTGGGTTTCGAACTCACGACCTTGCACTTGCCAGGAAGGCACTTGTTGTTCCTATAGAATTAATGTCATCCACTTGTGAGGTTCTCTGGTAGTAGCACTCAACTTTGTACACATAGCTTTATAGGTGCCTTGATGGTGGAACTAGAACTCACTTTTCTCTAAAGCTCCATGATTTAGGTCAGTATGTTGAAATACATATGGGCTCAATATAAATTGATTGACTAAAAGCCTGAGCTACAACATATGTTACAGCACCCACTCTATTTTTCTTTTTTCTCCTGTTGTTTTTAAGAAAACCATAGCTTTATATCCAAGATGTAGACTTCCTCTGGAAGAAAAGCTATTTTCTCTTATTTTCCTTCTAATTATAAAAAAATTTCCTATTAAATTCTAAGTACATTCATTTCCCTATAGAAAATTTCATATAAAAATAAATCAGTGGTGAACAAATAGATATTTATTTGCTTACTTTTGTGGAACCGGGGCAGGTGCTTGTGCTTGCCAGGCAAGCACTTATTCTACTGAGCTATCTTTCCAGCTCCAACAAGTAGATGTTTAGAACAATATCTGTGTATATGAGTGCGTATGTGTGTGTGTGTGTGTGTGTGTGCGTGTGTGTGATGGCCTTGTGAGTGAAGGACGGTTCACATAAGCAAGAGTTACCTCTCTGGGAGCTATGGAATCTTTAGATACATTCACTGTCACTGACATATGCCAGGAGAGATTTCTTTGTCCTCCTCCCAGCTTTTGACTTTGTGTTGGGCATGAAATGACAAGATGCTGTCATGATCTTGTTCGTTTTCGATGTCCTTATGGAATTTGATGGCGTCATACAGTAGAGTATGCCATGTGTGTGAAGGACAGAATGCAAGTTCCGTGATGTGCATGCCGGTACTCTTCCCATTTTGTTAGAGGTGCTCCGGGAGCACTTCAGAAGGTGGGAAACACTTGAGTGAAGTTGTGGAATGGTTTGTTTCTTAATCCTTTACCCCATGGAAAGCTAAGGGAAAGCTGCCCAGATTTCAAGCATGTTATCTAAAAAAGTAGCAGTAATTATTAGAAGAGCAGCCTAGACAAAACTCAAATGCACCTACTTCTGGATTGTACTTGTAATATGAGTTGGAATGTAAGTCTGAAAAATCCAAATCTAGTCAAACAGGACCAAACCTAACCCAATGTATTCTTAATTGTTGGAAATACCAACCCATTCCTGATAGAGTGGGGCATCACTCTATGTTGATGCGCTCGAACACTACAATATCCATCCAGTACTGCATGAACTAATTTACCAAGAGTGTCGCTCTGAGCTAACGAAGAACATAATGTGTTAAAACACTTTGGAAATGGCTAAGGGTAACATCACAGGGCTTCCTGTCAAGATGGGATATTATTTGCAAACATTATCACACCCTCAGTATGTTGGTACTGGCAGGATGCTCAAGCCAAATCAGATGGGTCGAGACAGAACGCGAAATGATGGAGATGCACTTGGAAATGTAGGCAGCAGAAGCTGCTGTCACTCTGTTCTCTGTTCTGCTCTCTGCTCTGCTCCTTGTTCCAGTCTTGGGCAGGTCCAACAAGCTTGAAGCAAAGTGATAAGAGGCAGTTTTTTGGAACACAATGTAGGGCAGAGAAGAGTAGATAATAAATATGAGAGGACGAGAAAAGAAATTTGCTAACAAAATGAAACCAGCACATTCTATTAGAGAGAGACAGAGACAGAGACAGAGACAGAGAGAGAGAGAGAGAGAGAGAGAGAGAGAGAAAACGAGAGAGAAGCTTAACCTTGAAAAACTGAAAATGCGTTTCTTTCTAGCACAGAAATTGGCAGTCATACTAAACAGTGAACAGGAACAAAGCCGTGGGCCAGCTGCTTACAGTTTAGCTCCAGTGCTGAGCCTGGTCTTCAGCATCCAGTGCCTCATTAGAGAAAGGAGCTGGTGCCATCAGCACCTTTGAATTCTTGTTGTGCCTCCATCCACTCTCAGGCAGAAGCACAAAGAATTTTCCAGCCACTAAGACACACCCTTAGGTATCAGAAAATAAGATAAAGACACAAGTTAAAAATGAGCAAAACTTCAAAAGCTTATGAAAAATGTTATTGTAAAGATAGCAAAAATGAATTACAGAAGCCACATATGTTACCACAGGTCTACTACTGTAGCATGTGGAAAACTGAGGCAGGAGGATTGTGAGTCTGAGCCAGCCTGGTCTACACAGCAAATTCAAGGGTCACTGAACAACATGAAGAGGCCTCATCTCAATACAACAAAACAAAACAAAAAGTAATGAAGTCATTGTGCCCCCCATTCAAAGAGGTTTACATTATAATCTGCAAAACATATTTGCATAAGAATGCTCAGGATTCTCAGGAAGATATGATACATAAAACAACTATGATACATTATAGTACAACTGCAAACATCAATGATAAAAGACAATCATATTCCACTAAGAAGCACAGTATTAGTAAGCTTTCTATCAGCAATACCGTACATATCCTTGAAAACAATAGAGTTCTGTAAAATGTTCTATGGAAACTTATACCCCAGTGAAATTAGCTTACAAAAGAAAGAAAACTTTGAAAACACTAGAGGGACTTAGGACACTAGAAAGGCTTAGGACATCACTAAAAGAATCATTCAATTATGTCTTAAGAAGGAGCACGATGTACCCACAGGGAAAGCGTGAGGTATGAAGATAAAAACAAAAGAAACTGGCAATGAGTAGAAGGCAGTAAACTTTTGTAGGGTTTGGGTGTGCTTTTTAAAAAATATATCAGTATACTTCAAAATTAAAAACTATGGAGAAATACATTTGTAGCTTTTAAACTATTAAAATGATACAGACGTCCTGCGAGCGGAAGTTAGCGACCAGGGCCGTGCGTTCCCACCTCACCTGGTACGGATCCTCCGCGTGGCGCAGAAAGCGACTGTGACCCAGCGGAAGCAATTCCTTGGAGTGCCCCGGGCTCACCGGGAAGTTACTAAAGTTCCTGTGGAACCAAAGTAGAATTGTATAAGAGCATAATGGATGGAGAGGAAAAACCTATGGTGGCTGTGAAGGCCCCGATGCAATGTGTGTCAAGTTGATATCTTCTGATGGTCATGAATTTATTGTAAAAAGAGAGCATGCACTAACATCAGGAACAATAAAAGCCGTGTTGAGTGGCCCAGGTCAGTTTGCTGAAAATGAAACCAACGAGGTCAATTTTAGAGAGATCCCTTCACATGTGCTTCAGAAAGTCTGCATGTATTTTACCTACAAGGTTCGCTACACTAACAGCTCCACCGAGATTCTCGAATTTCCCATCGCACCTGAGATAGCGCTGGAACTGCTGATGGCTGCGAACTTCCTAGATTGTTAAATAAAATAAATTATAATAAACTGTTAATTTTTCAGTATTTAAAAATAAAATAAAATAAAATGATACAAATGCACAATGAAAATTATTACTAACCTGACAAGGTAAGAAAGAAAAAAAAGAGTTAAAAACATATGCACACAGGAAATATAAAATAGGTACATAGGGCCAGGGAGATAGCTCAGTAGAATAAGTGCTTGCCTGGCAAGTGCACGGTCCTGAGCTCAATCCCTGGTACCTAAAGAAAAAAAGATGCTTATATAATGCGCCATTTGTATATCATTAAAATCCAGTTATGTGTTCATAAGATGCTATTCTAAGATCAAAGCATAGACAGCAACTAAAATTAATAGAGAGGGAATGTTGTCTTAGCCAATCTGTAAAAGAGTTAAAGACATTGTTTTTGTAATAACACAAAATAAGCCTTATTCTTTCTTCCTGAAAAATCACAAGGTTGCTCAAACAAACAAGCCTGGGTCACAGGGATGATCAGAAGACAAGCGGTGTCAAATCACTCAAAATTAATGTAGCCAACATTGATTAGAAAGAGCAGGAAAAGTTCAAACATGTCACTAACCACAAAGAATGCAAACTGGATAAATGATGAAGTAAATATAGATTTTGTTACTGTACATTCAAAGATTTCCAAACTCAAGTCATCAAATGTTAATTCATTACCCGGATCTTATTCTATGGCTATTTGTGTTTTTAGCTAAAATCCAAGGCTATGGAAGGATGAAACGTGCTCCTAGAATGGTACAATGAACAAGAGCCACAGCGCCACCACTGGGAGAAAAAGGACTTGCAGGAAATCGGAGAGATGTTACGCACCTGCGTATCTACCAAAGTGCTGAAGCAAACGAAACAAAGCCAAGCAACAAGACTAAAACTACTTAGATTTTCTGCAAGTGAAGAGAGCTGTCCTAACAGGTACAGGAGCTCCTAACGTAGTGGGCAGAAGTCCGTTATATGGCTAAGTCTCTTACCATGAATGGTAGTCTCCCAACAGAGATTATTTGGCCAGAAACATTAACAAGGGTGCAGATGTGGGACCTTTTGCAGGTGCCACAGAGACACAAGGAACACATCCACCATGCTTGTCTCAGAAGGATGCAAAGTGGCTCTGTGCAATCGTATTGTGGCCTCACTTGCAATATATAGCATGCTAGCAGAACTCCTCTGCCTGCTGCGTCTCTTTGTCAAAGTCTGGCTAATAATTGCTCAAAGGAGCACCCATGTCCCTGTAAGAGATAAAATCAGATTTTTCCACGTTTGACCATAGCACTTATTCCTCTTAATTGAGACCAACACTTAAATCCTCTTGTTTTGGTAAAAATAGGCAATTCTAGCGTTTTGGGATTAGGAGCATCATCGACATCAAAGATGTAGAGTTTTTCTTTGGCTGGGCAGGGACAGTTGCTGCAAGAAATGAACCGTCGTGTTCATCCAAGGTAAGAGACACAGGCGTCTGTCACTGCAAACCGGCAGCTCATGCTGGCGTTCAGAGAGGCTACGCACATTGCCCGTTAGGTAGAGATTTCTTTGTTTGCCTTGTTTTACATTTTTTTGGTAAAAATGGATAGACTGCCTTTAAAGTTGATGAGAAATGGAGTGATTAGAAGTGAAAGTGGTATCCTTTCAACCATGACGTTTTCCTAATCATCATAATATTGTGGTTCACAGATGAATAGCGCAATG
>PVKN010030889.1:0-12624 GCA_004027915.1 Capromys pilorides
TTCATACCTCATGATTAGACTTTTCTGCTGGATAGTTAAGATCAAGATAAAGCAAGACCTATATAACAAAAATGTAACTTTTCAGTCTGACAAGGTCAGTCAAATTCCCTCAGGATTTACCATAAAACCATGTACAGCATTTTGTAGAACTTTTGTCAGTAAATGACATTGATTTCAAGAAATTATGAAAGCTGTTTTTTACAAGTTTCTGGGCTAGTTAGAACACATTCTTAATTATAACCAACCAATAAAAGGAGAATGCATGTATGTCATTAATAAAAGATTAAATCACTTACTAGGCAAGGAAACAAATCTCTCTTAAACTTTTCACTAGCTTACAAGAAATTAAGGAGCTTCAAATAATCAATACACACAAAATATTGCTAAAATTAGTTATTGACTACACTGAGAAGAAACTGAGCTCACAGTAGGGTGATCGATGGGTACCACCCCACCTGCGTGACCGGTGTTAGCAGTTTCAGTACTGGGACACAGTCCTGTCAGGGTGCCCTAGGTTGGACCCGCATTCATTTTCTGTCACATCTTCTGTGTCATCCAGGATTCTTCACAGAAACAGCTCACAGGATGTAAAGGGCTGGGTTTTAAAGAACCGGTGCATGCAGTCGTGAGAATGCAAGTGCAACACACGCATGGTGTGTAACAGTTGGAACCTGGGCAGGATTTCTGCAGTACAGTTGTCTTCCCCACTTGCCTTTGGTGACGTACATCTGACACCCCCAATTTGAAGGACGAGAGGTTCATTTTGGTTCGTGGTTTCAGGCCATGGCTGGCTTCCTCCAAGGCAGAAAAGCCATGGAGGAGTACAAGGCGCTACTGGCAGCCAGGAAGCAGAGAGGGGAGAAGTCAGGGACAAGAGTCACAGTTCCCTGAGAGTCATCTTCTTGAGCAGCTGTCACCTGCAAATGTGAGGAGTTTAGGGGACAATTAAGACTGAACCCATGATGGCAGTGGTGAAGCAGAATCCCTCCCTGAAACACAAAGTTTGCTTTTAGTTCTTCAAATAATTTGATGAGGCCCAGCTGTATTATTAGTGATAATCCCTTAGGATGAAGTCAAATAACTCTAGATGTAATCCTGAGTATAAGATACTATCAGCACATCATCTAGATTAGTATTGAATCCCAGAAACATACAACATATTCTAAACCAAATTGAAAAATAAAATTCAACTGCTGTCTCAGACAAATTATAATCTGAATCCAATCATCAAAAACTAGGTTTTTTTAAATTTATCTAAAACTAGATAAATACACAAGGAAGGGAATTTGTGAAATAATAGCTCTGTATTCTGCATAAATATCAAAGTAAAGAGCAAAAAGGAAGGAAAGCTGATAAAACTGATTTAGATTAAATTAAAATCAAGGAAATATGAAAATTAAGCATACTATATGATCTTGGATTTCACTTAATTTTGAATGAAACTGATAAAATGACATGACTCAGTGTGGATTAAATCCTTTCTAATGTTGACTATTTTGCTGTTATGTGAGAAAAATGTCCTCATCCTTAGGAGGCACACGTTAAAACATTAGCAATACAGCACACCGATACAGGATACCTTCCCCGCCCTCAGCATAGACAGAATAAGGTTGCACACTGGAACCCCACACATCTTTCCTTCCATGACAAGAGAGACTTCAGAGCTGGGAGTGAGGCCCTGAGGTGTGACTGTCCTGCGTGAGCACAGGGAGGGTGGGCACAGTGCACATGCAAGGATTTCATAAGTTAGAGGACAGGCAGGAGTGTCTGTCACAGAAGGAGACACCAGGACAAGAGCAGAGTTCTATGTGAGGGCAGCCCTAGCTTTCACAGTGGAATAGGCCACAGCCAAGGAACACAGACAGCTTCCAGATGGTGGAAGATCCTCGGATGCCTAGACGAGCTGGACAAGGGGATGAAAAGATTTCCTCACAGACGAGGGCGTGCTCCCCAAGTCCTGCTACCAGATCAACCTTAACCTCAGAAGTGCCACTTTGGACTTGTAGGTTTTCAAAGAATAAGTGACAAAACTATTACTTCAAAATACTGAATTTATGGTATATTATTCCAGTAACAATAGAAAATGTACACATTTAAAAATTATATAAAGAACATACTAAAAGAAATTATTATTATTATTATTATTATTATTATTATTATTATTATTATTATTATTATTGCTCAGCCTGCCCTGTGGATGAGGCTGGTGCAGCATGTGATGCTGGGGATCAAACTGTGGTCCCTGCAATTGCCTAAGCTTGCCTAAGCAGATGCTTTAGACCACTGAGCCATTTCACCAGCAAATTTTGATGGAAGTTCATTAAACCACTCTGAATTTTTTTCAGACTTTAACAATGGATCTAGAAATATTTGCAACTGAATTCATAGGATGCATAAAATTACTTTCAGATGAAGCAGGGAAGAGGGCTATGGATCAAGCACGGATTATCAGTGTTAAACTATAGATTAACAGTTAGGAGTGGGTAACGTGAGAGTTTTGAGTACAGCACTTCACACGTATTTCAGATTCTTAGAACCATTTCATCTAATAATTGGTAGAAGGAAAAATGTTGAAATCCTAACAGCTCATGTAATAATGAGCCTACGCAGGTGGTAATGGCTTCCCTTGAGGAACAAGAAGCCCTCAGTTGTATCAGACTGGTCCTACTAGTTGAATGTGCAGCATTGACTTCAAGGGGCAAAGCAGGTAAAGAGGCTTTTCTCTGATGGTACCAGCCAGGAGACATTCGCCTTCGTTGTTAATACTGCCTTGCAGTTTCTGCAGTTCACTTTGCTTTTTATTTGTTTTTATAATTGTAGGCATGACCGAAAGTGTTTAGAATACTCTGCTGAAAAGCGCAGTATTTGGAGAAAGTGCGTGTCACTTAAGATATGATCCCAGCATAAACAGCACATGCCGCTGGCTTTCTTACAAAATGAGTAAGCACTGAGTTTGTCTCTTTGTGGCTGCCAAAGCCACTTGATTTTTCCTGGAGTCTTCTAGTTAGTAGATTGTTCAAGGGGACCATTGGGAAGGGACAAATAGCACACATTTGGACTGCCTTTTCTGCTTGTTTCACCCCTGTCATTTTTTGAATAAATCCACGAGTAGCGGGAATATATGGATACGGTCAAAAGAAACAAGACAGCTAAAACAGATCAGATACATAGCCAAGGTTTCTGACTTTCTCCAGTAAGGAAAAAAAAAAAAAAATGAAAGCAGATATTTCTTGGCCAAATCCAATGAATTTAAATTTGCCAGTTGCATTAGCATATAATAGGTTTAGACAATAAATCCCTTTGAGCGTGGGAATCAATGACCCTAAAAAAGAAAATAGTACCCTGCAAGCTACTGCTCAGATAAGCTCAGAGTGGTATTTGAGACTAGACTATTCCTGTAAAGAGAAAGATAATTTCTGTTTCTTTCTCTTTCTTTTTTTGTCTTAAATAGGAAGATTTTTTTTTTTTTTTTCAAAAGCCATTTCATCTCTGAGAGATTCAATGACCAGGTTTGATGACAAGCCAGATGGCAGCGTTCTTCCAGTCCGGGTGCCAAGAGCTGCAATTTACCTTCCGTGGGCGGCTCGCTGCCCAAGCGCACCACAGCTGCCGGCGCCGGTAGGTGCGAGCGCAGTTGGGTCTCTCCCAATTTGGATGCAGCAGGTAAGAGGCTGAATCAGTACCCGGCAATTATGGAATTGGCATGGGCTGCATTGTTTACTCACAGTAATATTCCTACTGGACTTTATTAAAACACCATCTGTTGTCAGGGCAGACAAAGAATCCAAACTGAAATGCATAGCAAGATAGAAAGGATGAGAAAATAAGAGCATGTGTGGGTGGGTGGGTGGGTGGGTGCGTGCGTGCGTGTGTGTGTGTGTGTGTGTGTGTGTGTGTGTGTGCGCGCGTGTTAGCAGGTTCCTGCTACAAGACGGTTGCATTACAAAGAGGCCAAATTTGAGCCTGGGAGTTGTCTTTTAATGCCCTATCTATCCCTACCTCTTCCAGATTTTTGTTTGTTGGCTTCCACTGCCAGTTAGGCCGAAACAATTTGTGGTCCAAAATGAGCTTGGCTCCATGTGATTCAGGCTGGAATTGCAGACAGCCAGTGTATGCACATGGGTAGAACCAATCGCATCAGCATTACCACAAATTAAAACCAAAATCATGGAAAGTGAAGTTGACCCACCAAGTGATGCTCAGAGTAAGCTTCCAAGCTAATGTTCAGAAATAGGCTGAGTAATAAAGATTATCTGCCAATAATAATACCTTCAGGGTACAAGGGAAAGTGGCTTTTTTAATAATCAGCTGTTTTCTCTCACTCTTTTTAATCCTGCAGATGGGGATCAGATATTTCTAATACACAGCTGGTCTCTGCAAATGGCCAAGTGTAATTTTTCATATGCCTGCATACAATTCCAGGTGAAATTAATTAGTCAGAATTCCTCATCAGACAATATACTAATAAAGTATGATGCAAGTAATTAAATATGCAAATGTAAGAACAACAGCATCAAAACTCTGATATGTTGTTTCGATTCTACAAAAAGACATCTATCTATCTGGAACTTTGGTGCAAACCGAAAGCAAAACCAAAACAAACCCGACAAGAAATATACAAGCAAGCCCCGATTCACATGGCCCAGTACAAGCTGCAGAAAAATGAATCTAAACAGAGCGCTGAAGACTTTCTGGGTAAAAAAGTTGGCTCACTTAAAATAACCTAATCAAATTTTGTGAGGCAAATGAGACAGGAGCTCATGGGGGAAGCCAATGGGAAATCTCATGCGTCGTGACGTCACTGCCTGCCTCGTCCGACTCTCACGTCTGTGCTGTTCTTGCCAGAAGATGGGCAGTCATTTTAATTTACAGAAATTCTGCTTCCCACTTTGCAAGCCGTAACAATATTTACAGAGAATTCAATGAATGAATGAAAAGAAACAGCTGCGACTCCTTCCACCTCATTGCCCGTCTCATCTCTAATTCTCCTTCTCTTTCTGTCTTATTATAGTCATTTTGTTGAGCAGTGTACTGGGCTGGCAGCATCCAATACACAAGGATCCCTGTTTGTCAAACTTGTCCCACTTCCTGTTACGAGGTTTCCCTTTTCTAAGTATTTTAATATACCATCACCAGTTGGTTATATTCTGCAGAAAAATACATAAATAGCCCAGGTAGGTGTTTTCCCTAACACTCTGTTAAAGCCTCATCCTAATACAATGACTTGCATTCACTGGTGCGGTTCTGTTGTTGGGCAATGTATATTACCACAGTATTGGTTCACTGAAAACAACACTTAAAAATAAAAAAGAAGTTCCAACTCTTTTCTTGAGGGAGCTTACCACTGAGTTGGGGAAGTAAGGTTTATACTGAAACAATAGCAGAAAATATCATGCTGCATGTGATGAACACGAGTGTGTAAAGTCCACGAGTAGATATAGAGGAATTCAGAGGAACAGAGTCATGAAGGATGGGCAAGATTGCGTGGCTTTCAGGACCTAAAAAGGTCATGAATTAACATTAAAAAGCAGAGCATGCCAAGTCTCCAGTGCAGAGGAAATGGACAAGCAACTTTAGTACAGACCCACAAGCAGGAGAGAGGATCAGTTCTTCATGGAACCTGAATCTGGTGTCACCCAAAGTAGCAAAAGCAGTCGAGGCTGAAGGAGACACACTTGCCAGTGACCTGGCTCATGTCGTCTCACACAGTCTTCCAGATGTCCCGATGCAGTAGCTCATGAAAGAGAAAGCAGCACAACTTTTGGAAAATATTTCTAAGCTCCATCAATTTCCATATGCAGCACAGCCTAAAAGACAGATATGCTATACCATTTTAATATATCTTTATTAGTCCATATTAATTTTACAAACTAGTGAATTTCAGTGTAGCATTTTCATATATATATATATATATATATATATATATATATATATATATATATAAAACATAGGTCATATTCATCATGTCTACGACCGTTTTTATATATTATGTATTTTATGTACAGGGTCTCACTATGCAGCATACTCATAGTGATCTTCCTGTTCTCAGCCTCCTCAGTGCAGGATTAGAGGCATGCACTACCATGCCCCAGCTCAGTGGCTGGCTCAATGTGCCTGGGGGCAGGGCCAGTGGTGCCAGGGATCAAACCCTGGTCCCTGTGCTTGCTTAAGCAAGGGCTTAGTCTGCTGAGGTATCTTGCCAGCCCTTATGACCTATTTTAATACTCTGTTCCTTCTCTTCTGCCTTCCTTCCTTTTGTCTAATAACAGTCTCCCTTCTACTTTGATGGTATCTTCCCTTATTTTTTAAGATTCCACATACAGAAAAAATGATCTTGTCCATCTAAATCTGTTCTATTTGGCTGAATATGATGACTCTTATTTCATTCATTTTCTTCCAAACGACATTTTTCTTTATAGTTGAGTAATGCTTTATCATGGATCTACACCAACTTCCTTTATCCATTCATCCTTTGATGGGCATCTAGGGTGGATCCCCATGTTGGCTGCTAAGGACTGTGCTGTAATAAACATGAGTGCGAAGATGCTAAAGAAGTGACTTTAATTTCTTTGGAATTAAATACTACTTTGGAGTGGTACAGATGTTAGAGTCTTGAAATTCCAACACTATTAACTTCATTCACAGAAAAGTAGACTCGCAGGCAACTAACTATATGGAAATATTAGACTGAAAGAGAATTTAGTGGTGAAATGCTAGTAACAATCTGTTTCTACAGGATGATATTTAACCTGTGCCTCAGTTTCATTTTCCCTGACTTTTCGACAGCAGAAAATTCTATGAGAATCACTTTCTATTTTGAAGATTGTGTTTGTGAAAAAGCAAGAAATATCTCCCATTCCTTGCTATGGTAGTCAATCCCTTTACTCACCATGGAGAAGGTGACTTCTCTCATCTAGAGTTGGCATCTTCACTTGTAGCCCACTGAATTTGGCATCAATTCTATTTATAGGCCCTCTCTGCTCAGCAACAAGTTTGTGTTTGAAAACATCAAAATCTAAAGGGAATATTGGAAGAAAATATATTTGTTGGAAGATACTGCTTTCCTATGGAAAACATCTATGCAAATAATTTGTGATGTTATCTCCAGAATATTCTCACTAATCTCCAAACTTTCTTCTTCGTATGCTTATTGTGCATACATGTACACACACACACACACACACACACACACACACACACACACACACAGAGCAGTGAGACTTACTGCCTTTGGGCAAAAGCAGAACAGAGTGTAAAAATGCAACAGGGCTGTCTCAGGTCTCAACTCTATTATCAAGAGGCCCACTTAGTGTGGAGATGACAATCATAGGCTGTCACCATGTTATTCCCCTGTCACCCAGGCTTAACTGGCTCCATTGCATGAGTTTTAGAAACAGAAGGGGAAAAAAATATCCTAAGGCTTGTGCTTATACCATAGAATAAAATATGGCAATCTCTGGGGAAGTTCTTCACAACCCTTTATATCCTGAAAACATCTCTTCCTGTATAGCTGTGCTGCAGGAGATGAAGCAGGGATTTGGCATTGTACAAATGCCAGCGAGGGCAAGGCCAGTGGCAGTTTTCCACAGGAGCTCACTGTTGTGTCAAGATGCCAAGGTCTCTAATCGCAGATAGAACTTCTCTTTCTGTTCTGTTCTTGTCCCCCAATATTCCTCAGTCAGTAAATATTTAGCATAAGGACTTCAGCGGTACTTCAGTACAGGTACCACTTGAAGAATGCAGCGTGGATGTGGTGAGCTTCAGTGCAGAAGTTCGGACTATCAGGCAGTGGACCAGCTATTTCCAGGATCACCCTCAGTGGATATTTACTCAGAAGTGTGTGATAGTTTCTAGAAGTTCTCAAATAAAAACAAGAACTATTAGAAGGAGTCTTTATATTTATGAGGTATGAATAGTATACCTCAGTTCCTGGTATTTCAAACTACAAGGAGGAAACTACGAGAGCGAGAAAACTAGTCTGCTCATCATGCATATGCAAGATCAAGTTAAGGGGGCATGCCTAAGGCTGAAGTGGGATTTGAGGTGTGAGTCTGTTTCTACCTTGCATGTTACAGAAAATAAAGCCCTCTTGCAGGAGATAAAGGAAACAGTCAGCCACCGTGTGAATGTGGTCCATCCCTGGCAAATCTCGTCAGGCTTTCATTCATGAAAGCAGCAGTGAGGCGATGGTACAGTCCTGTGGGAAGTGTTAAGGCAACGGGAATGTGGAAAGATGAATGGCCTCTCCCATCCCATCTCTCCAGCACTAGTTCTTCTTTTCCAGGCAGTGGATTCCTTACCACAGCATAGGTGTTTACACTAAGAGAGGTAAGCCTTCCTGGCTGTCTCTTCTGGAGTTGCCAAGCAGCTTCTTTTCCACTGTCTGCTTTCCCTCTTTTTTTGCTTTGTCTTTTTGTTGTTGTTGTTGTTGTTGTTTTTCCCCCACATTGTGACACAGGAAAAGAGTCTGAATTGAATATTTAAGCAAGCATAAAGGAAATACTCTTTTTTATTAAATTAAATTAAATTTTATTTTGAAGAGAAAAACAGAAGCAAAAACAAATAGAAAAAAAAAAGACAGAAACAGGATATCATGCAACCATATGTATGTTTCAGATTTTCAAAACAGGAATAGCTAATTAATAATAGCTACTATATTATTGATTTTTATCATCAAATCTGTTGCCTAGATTAACAGAGATAGTTACGCAAGATTGGGGAACTAACTGAATATTGATGCTTGCTTTTAAGAAAACTTATTTTTTCTTGTCTTTTTTGTTTTATTTTAAACAAAGTAAATTAATTGATATGACATCAGAAATAGTACACTTTTAGAAGACAAAGAAGAGATGTAGTCAGCCATGTTTTTTGTTTGCTCGTTTGCTTTGTTTTGTTTTAAATGTATTTGGTTGTTGCAGGGTCTGACTACACAGCTCAGACTTGTGATGATCCTCCTGCTTTCAGATGCCCCATTGCTGGGATTACAGGCATGAGTTACTATGCTCAACTCAGCTCCGCCCGCCCTGGAGGCAGGGCTAGCACGGCATGTGGTGAGTAAGCTTGTCTAGGCAGGCACTTTAGTCCACTAAGCTATCTTGCAGGCTCAGCCATGGGTTTTGTATTACACATTGCTGTCCTTGATGAAGTTGCTCAGGTTATGGATATCAGCATGCAGAGGCAGCCAAGGTGAAAGTTCTAAACATTAACTGCTACTTAAAAAAAAAAAAAAAAAACGATTGATTTCATGAGTATAGTCATCTGAGCCATCCTGTATATATACTTGAATGATTATACTTCCTTCCTTTTTTCCATCTTTTCTCCTTTCTCTCATCTTCATTGTTTAATCCTTATTTATTCTTTCAGGTTCTTACACTATAGAGACAATATGGTGTAGCCTCTAGCAGCACCAATTCCTTATGAAGGTTTTGAGTTTGTCTTTCTTTATAGCTGAGGAATATTCCATTATATAAAAATATCACCTTTTTCATCCATTCCTCAAGTGATGGACACTTTGTTTCCTTCCAAAATTTGGCTATGACAAACTCTGCTGCCATAAATGTGGGTGCACACATGTCACTGTGGTATAATATTTTCAGTTCTTTTGAGAAAATATCCAGAAGAGGGATAGCTGGATTGAGTGGGATTTCCAGTTTTAATTTTTTGAGTAGTATCCACCTGATTTCTATAGTGGTTGTACCAGTCTACATTCCCATCAGTACTGGAGAAGGGTTCCTTTATCCCCACAGCCTTTCCAGCATTTATTAGTTGATTTCTTTATGATAGCCATTCTTTCTGGGGTGAGATGCTATCTCAGTGTTGTTCTAATTTGTATTGGTCAAATGGCCAGTGCTGTGGAACATTTTTATTTTTTTCATGCCTTTATTTTCCACTTGTATTTCTTCCTCTGAGAAGTGTGTATTCATCTCAGATGCCCATTTTTGGATTGAGTCTTTAAATTCTTGGCAACAGTTATTTAGTTCTTTATATAATTTAGACAGAAGCCCTTTGCCTGAATTATTGTTGGTTATGATTTTTTTGCAATTTGTAGGTTATCTTTTCACTCTGTTGGTGTTTTCTTTTGACAAGCTCAAACTTCCCAATAAGATGAGATCTGAGTTGTTTATTTATTTAATTAATTAGTTATTTATTTACATTTTATTTATTTATGTTATGGCTGGCTCAGCCTGCCCTGGGGTTGGGACTCATGCTGCATGTAGTGTTGGGGTTCAAACCACAGTCCCTGAGGTTGCCTAAACTTGCCTAAGCGGGCACTTTAGACCACTGAGGTATCTCACCAGCTCTGAGTTGTTGATTCTTTAGAGTATTTCCCATGCAATTTGGTTTTTGTTCATGAAATGTCTGCCTACTCCTATGTCTTTAAGGTTTTCACCTACTCTCTCTCTACCTGGATATTTAATATTTCTTTTTTAATGTTTAGAACTTTTATCCATTTTGACTTTATTTTAGTGCATGGCAATAAACTGGATCTACTTTTAGTTTTTGGCATGTGGAGAGCCACTTTTTAGCATGATTTTTAAAGAGGCTAATTTTCTTCTGGTGAGCATATTTGGACTTTAAAGAAATATTCTTTTGTTTCTTTTGGTTTTTAGGGAAGTGTGTACAGAGTGTTTAGGGCCTCACTACTAGGTTGGACTCAGTTATCCATCTGTTTACAGCCTCCCAAGAGCTGGGATTACAGGCTTGCACCACCATGCCCAGGCTCAGTTTCCCTCTCAGCTTGGCCAGGGGTGGGGCCAGCACAGCAGGCCCAGGGATTGAGTGCCCAGCCCCTGAGCCTGCTTGCAGGTGCTTTCATCTTCTCAGCTATTTGGCCAGCAATTTTGGGGGAGGAGGGAGAGAGTATTCTTGAGAAAATTTCAAAACAAGGAATCTGTAGAGGATATCTGCAAATCGTCCAAGAAAATTGGGATAGAAATTAGGATAAATAGCTAGAGCTACAGAAAGCTGTTATACTCAGAATTGAATATATGTAATAGGATGAATATGACACCTGGCTGAAAGAAAAAAAGTATAAATACATGTATTAGAAGGACCAATCCCTATTTTAAGAATTATAACCATGCACAAAAATCACTTAATATAAAATTATATATTGTGAAGCAATTGCAAATACCACTATGAACATAGAACACAGGGATTTCTTTGCATAAAACCTAGAAGTGTGACTGCTGGATCATTTGGTAATTCTGCTTATAGATTCTAAGAGCCTGAATATTTTGGTAATGGCTATATTAATTTATATTTCTACCAAAAATGTACAAGCATTTCCGCATTTTTAACAGTACTTGTCAGCTGTATTTATTTCCCTTAAAATTACTATTTTTTATTTTCTATAGAGAACATAAACTATAAATAGTAAGAAAGAACGTTAGAAATGATACAGAATTTCACTAAACAAAATAATACTTATTAGTTTTAAATCCTAGCCCTGCTACTATGTTGAAAACAGCACCTTATTATTGTTTTTATTTTCATTTCCCTGATGGGAAATTTTTCACATGTCTGTTGGCATTTTTATGTACTCTACTTAGAAGTGTTCTTTAAAGCCCACTGCCTATTTTTATGAGTTATGTTTTTTTCTTGATATTGAGTTGAGTGCCTTTAATATTTTGGATGTTAATTTCTTATGTTATGACATATAAACATTTTATTACAAGTTTGTGGCTGGTTTTTCACTCTATTTCCTTTGCTGTGCAGAAGCTCAATGCAGTGTCATTTTATTTATTTATTTATTTATTTATTTATTTATTTATTTATTTATTTTTGGTTTATGGAAACAACCTAAGCAAACATCATCAGATGAACAAATAAGAAAAATGTGGTATATGTATACAATAGAATCTTATTCTATCAAAAAGAAATCAAGAAGTCAGCCAATAACAAAAGCTGAAGGGACTGTGAGGAAAAAGGAACCCTTCTCCACTGTTGGTAGGAGTGCAGACTGGTACAACTATTATGGAAATCAGTGTGGAGATCCCTTAAAAATCTAGGGTAGGAGGTCTCATTCAAGCCAGCTATTTCCTTGCTGGATATTTTTCCAGAAGAATGAAAAACAGCATGTCACAGCAATATATGTGAACCCATGTTTATAGAAACACAATTTGTCAAGCAATCCAAATGCCCTTCACTTGAGCAATGGATAAGGATCATGTGGTATTTTTAAACAATGGAGTATTATTCAGCTATAAAACAGGATTAACTTGAGACTTCTGTCATTAAATGGATGCAACTAAAGACCATACTCTTAAGTAAAATAAATCAGACCCATGTGTGCAAATGGTGCATTGTCTCCTTGGTGTCAGAACCTGAAAGAAAACATCTGAAAGGTACAATAGAAGCTGGGAAAAGGGAATAAACCTATTGAGAAGGAAGGCATTACTGATTTGAGAAGGGCAGGACAGGGAGTGCAGAAAAGAGATATATCTATGTGTGTAGTTAGGATGGTTTGGGCAGCTTTACTGTGGATTTAGAACAGTCTATGGAAGAAGCAGTTATGCTTAATTTGCCTTGTTTCCTTTTTTCAATTCTTTGACCTTTTTTTCTTCTTAATTCTTTACATATATATATATATATATATATATATATATATATATATATATATAT
>PVKN010030890.1:0-12622 GCA_004027915.1 Capromys pilorides
GAGGTGTAGCACATGTCCAGAAAGGAGAGATTCCTCAGGAAGAAGTACATGGGGGAGTGGAGACGGCTTTCTCGAAGCACGGTGGTGACAATGGAGAGGTTTCCCAGCAGGCCAAATAAGTAGACAAACAAGAAAACTAGAATGACTACAAATCTCAGTTCCTGGGCATCTGAGAAGCCCCTGAGAATGAACTGAGTCACTCTTGTTTAGTTAGACATTGTGCAGGGGGCCAGGGAACAGGGGTAGGAGGGTGGTGGTGAGGCGTTTGTGAGTATCCATTCTGCCTACAGTGGAGTGATGTCACCCGTGGGAATACAGAGCTTGAGTAACTTCTTCTTTAAGTGATTGTAGTTTAGCAAATCATGGAATTAGACTGAGAGATCCGTTTGCACCGTTGAATCCATGTCATCATGTCTAGTTAAAGATCTGGATTTGGATTTCTATAAGAGAGAGAGGGAGAGATAGAGAGAGTGAGAAACATAGGGTGAGAGGTAGGAAGAGAGAGACTCACAGACAAAGAGAGGCAGAGACATAGGCAGATGTAGAGACAGAGTCGCAGACCAGATAGAGACAGAAGCAGAGACAGGGAGCAAGGCAGGAGGTGGACGGGGAGGAGATGAGAGAAACAGAGAGAGAGAGACAGACAGAGACAGAGACAGAGAGACAGAGACAGAGACAGAGAAAGAGACATAGACCAAGGGAGACTATATAGACAATAAATTATACTTACAACAATAGCACAGTTCTGAAAGCTTCCTTTAGGTACAGCCCCTATGGTAGTGCAAGAGAACTCATTTTTAGCTACTCTGATGTCACACAATGAGTTGGTCTCATCAGATGGAATTTACTTAAGATGTGTGCTAACATAATAGGAGAAAATAAAGCATATTTATGAAATTTTACCATTCTGGGACCTCATACCATCTGAACTTTGAAGTATTATTCCTTTAAGAATATCCTTAACAGCATAAATAAACTTTAACCATCAAGGAACCATAGCTTCATGGCACAACGGCCTGCCTGGCAAGTGCAAGGTCATGAGATCGAACCCCGTTCCCGCAAACAAAACAAAACCAAAAGTCAAGTAACCAGGTCAGGAAGATACCTAGCAAGTTCAAAAAGCATTTAAATGTGCATTGACCAATACATTTGAAACAAAAGATATGAACTGAAGAAAGTTCATTGCAGACATTTTTACATCTAAAATCTACAGAGCATGAGAGCGTGGTGCGTATTCCCTCACTCCACGCACACACTCTGTCTAAGGGATGCAGTGTGTTTCTTTCACTTATACAGGATATGCAAAAATGTGTGTGCTTCATTAGAAAAAATCAATTCATGGAAAACATATAGTATGATATCCGATAATCTGAAGAATTAATTTGAAGACAGCTATATATTGATTTCCTATTATTTTGTTTAGTGAAATTCTCTCTCTCTTTTTTTTTTTTTTCGAGACAGGGTCTTGCTATGCAGAGCAGGCTGGACTTGAGCTCACTTTGGAGCCCAGCCTGGTCTCAGCTCACCACTATACTCTTGCCTTGGCCTCCCGAGTGCTGGGGTTACAGATGTGCACCCCCATGCTTGTTCCTCTTTGCCTCTTTCTTTCTTTTTTTCCCCCTAATTGTTCTCTTTACAAAACATATGATGATACAGCACAAGTTTCTAACCCGGGTGCAGTGGAACAAAGGGGCGCAGCCTGCACCCCTGCACCTTCAGGCTCCTGTGCTCTGACATGAGGCCCACATAGGAGCTGACGGTGACAGCTGGGCAGTCCTGCGAGGGCAGGCTGAGCAGCGACTCCATCCCCATGTCACCATTGTGAGGACAGCCACGCTCAGCTCTCCACTTCATTCTGCCTTGCTGATAGCCCCACAGAGGCTGTGGGACCTTGGCCTTCATGACACTGCACTCTTTACGTGACCCTCAGGCAGTTCTTCAAAGGCTCCCACCCTCGAGGCACCCAGGTCCCTCATGATAATAACTAACTTACTCTTTAAACAGAGGTCCTTGCGTGGTCAGTAGGAGCCACTGTTTGTCCATTTCCCTGTCCATTTACAGTGTACTGATGGAAGGGTCCCTTCCTGCCTCATCCATTGGCACACAGGGGGAAAGTTGGGTGTCCTTTTTTAAAATTTCTATTCTATTCTATTCTATTCTATTCTATTCTATTCTATTCTATTCTATCCTATCCTATCCTATCCTATCCTATCCTATCCTATCCTATCCTATCCTATCCTATCCTTTCCTATTCTTTTATTATTGTATTGTATTGTGTTGTATTGTATCGTATCGTATTGTATCCTATCCTATCCAATCCTATCCTATTCTATTCTATTCTATTCTATTCTATTCTATTCTATTCTATTCTATTCTTTTCTGTTTATTTATTTGGCACAGGGTCTTGCTACACAGCTCAGACTCATAGGGTCTGAGCCTCCCCAGCACTGAGTAACAAGAATGAGCCACCATGCCCAGCTGGGTGAGGGTCCAACATGGCATATGTGCTAGGGAATCAACCTAGGTCCTTGCACTTGCCAGGCATGCGTGTAAGCTGCTGAGCTATCTCCCTGGTGTAGTCAGGTCTCCTTCTGAGACACCTTTGCCAAGGAAATGTGCAAAATCTCACAATCCCTGAAAACTGGAGAAGCTGAAACCTACCATTTGGGATTGTAACAGTGAAACACTTCTAATTCTTCATTCTCATTGTTATAAGGGAAAATAAAGAGAAGCCCTCCCAGGTGAAGGTACCATTTGATTCTACCAATATTCTGAAACCCACTGAGAAGCTGTCTGGCAGCTGCAGAACCAGGAATGATCAGCAGTCCCTACTCATGCATAAGGTAAGCCTGGGAGGCATGAAGCAGAGGCCTGAAGGCACACCAGGAAGAGGGGCCCAGCCAAAGGTCAGGCAGTTGTGTGATAGAAATGATCCTTTATCAAGATATTTTATTTCAATTATACCTCTGTACATTTCCTAATAGAAATGAAGGTTGTGAAGTAATGCACAGAAATAAGACAAACAGCTTGATGGAGTTGATCTCGCCTAGTAGACCAAGGTTCCTCTGCAGCCTCCAAACACGCCCTTCCTCGGTCAGCAGGGTTATGATGCTGTGGCAAGAACTGGAGAGGGATAGAGCCGTGCGATTCCTCCATGGTTCCTCTGATACTCTGTGAAATCTGTGCACGCAGGCAAGCTCAGGTGCAGCTGAGAATATGAGGTGATGAAGCACAAGCTCTCCATGGAGCCCTCCTGGAGCTCACGTGGCACCTCTCCCTGGAGGGATCTGCTCACAGGCAACTTGGGGAGAACAAGGGAAAAAATTCTGAAGGGAACAGCAAAACTCCAACCAGTGAAGAAGCTGAGCTAATGTCCGCAGGTGAGGCTGATGATTCAGGGGACTCAGATCTTTGCAAAACAAGAATTCTCGAGGTCAGCCGGAAGTGGAGGTGTGGAATGTTTTGATTTATAGCAATATTGAGAACAAACATTTGCACACATTTCCTAGATGAATCATTACAGAATGCATCACCATGCTGGTTCCTGTTTCCTTAGTCATGTCTACCCCCTCTCATGCCTTGTTTCTTAAAGTTTGTTGAGTAAAGTTTTCTTTTCTTGGTTTAAGACAATGAAAAATAGTTTCAAGAAAATTAAGAAAGAAGGTAAAGAAGAAAAAAGAAAAACATTGCATTAGAAATGATATCAGATTTCACTAAACAAGGCAATAGAAATTCCATGGTGGCTCTCATATTGACCCATGTTCCTTGTTTCCTCACATTCCTGGAGTCTGCCCTGCACTGTTGTGTTCACTGCCTGCCCTCCCAAGCCCTCCTCTGAAATTGGGGTGAAAGCCTTGCTGACTCCACAAGTCTTGCATTTTGCATACACTGGAAACTAGCATCCTGTGGGTGATGGCACTGTCCGTTGGCTGGAGGAGCAGCAGCTGGACTTGAGTGCCAGGGTCACTGAGCATACCAACTCCACCTCCCAGGAACACATGCTCTATTCCACCACCATTCTGGAGCTGGGGCAGCATCCACCATTCTGAAGCGTATGCCCTGCGCTTTCATCTCGAGGCACAGCCTTGCACTGTTGCAACTGTGAAGCTCTGAAGAGCAGAGTCCTGCTGCTTCTTGTATGAGCTCGGGACATCTTTCCTGTCCTCCATTCCTTCCATCAGTCAACATCTTCTCTGCTTTGTCTTTGCAGTTCACAATTTTACCAGAGCTTCTTTTCTGACCAAATGGACAACTTTTAAATCATTTTGATGGCCTCTTTGCTCTTGATTGTCAAAAAAATCTGGCTAAAGGCCCACAACAATAGCCAGGCCATGCACTCCATGTTCAACTGCCTCAAAATTTTCTCTGCAAGATTAACCTGTCCATCGTCTTTAATCTCAGTGTCAGGTAGTTTCTGGACAGAAGCAAAAAGCAAACAGAGTTCCTACTCCAGATGACAGCACACACATTTGGAGTCCGGCAGCTAATGTAGTCTTGCTTCCCAGAAGAAATCTCCTGAGTCTGGTCTTTCCTGGCAGGATTTCTACCAACCTTCTGCTCTGAGCACTGACCGAAGTCTCCCTATATAACATCACATTTCATACAAAGCTAGGTGGATACAAATGTTGGTGGATTTCTCAACAGAAGCACTGTAGATTCCAAAAGAATCGAATGCTATACTTAACTTACTGAAGAAAAAAAAAAAAAAAACTACTGTGCAATGATACCTCACCTTTAAAATAATTCAGAAATTAGGGAGCAATACATTTTTTGCCCCCTCCCACAACCAAAGGAATTAATCACAGGTGAACCAGCCACATAGGAATTTCTAAAGGGATTTCCTGAGCTAAAATTAAAGCATAAAATATACATCAAGAACCATAGTGAAGTATGTAAACCAGGTCCACTCACGTTAGTTCTTACAGGGTCTATTTTTTAATTTTAATTTTATTTTTAATGAATTTAAGACAGAGTGTGTAGACTGTACAGAGTCTCACCACATATACTGGACTCAGTGATTCTCCTGTTTTCAGCCTTCCAAGCACTGGGATTACAGGCGCACACCACCTCACCCAGTCTGAATTGCCGTCTCAGCATGCACCACAGACAGGGCAGGCATGGCTCACTGGTGACCGAAACACTGCTCTTGCATCTGCCTAAGCACATGCTTTAACCCATTGAGCTACCTGACTGGCCCTTCTTACAGAGATTCTTCAATTTGTGATTTGCATTGTTTTAATACTTATCTTGAAAATTTCCAAAAAAATATAAATCTTGTTAGTCAAAAAGACAAATTGACCTTGAAAATATGATACAAAAATATCAACATTTCCCTTTGCATATGTCCTGTAGTTCTGTGACAAATGCCAAACTTTGAATTGATGAGTTGACTTGAAATCTAAGTTATAATGAAAGTCAAGCAAATACTTGATAACGATTGATTTCAAGGAGCTATATAAGATGGCAAATAAAAGATTTAAGGTAAATGAAAGAGAAAGCAGCTTTTAAAAGTATTATAATTTTAAAAACATAATGCTTATATTAATAAGTTATTAATAAAAATGTCTTTGAATAATATGTTACAAGTATATTTTGTCATACAAGGTCAATATATACTTCACATTTTCTATTTGATAATAATTATTGTGATGCGTATTTTCAATGTCACTGAAGCCACAGCATTTTAAATATTTCAGTTTAAAATTGATGGATGATGGTGATATTCAATGCACCAGAAATGCATCCCTTGGGTCTTGTATGGACTTAACTTTGCACTGCATAAACTGGTGCATATTGAGTGACATTTTTAACTTTTATTTTTTCGCAGTGCACGTTTGCAGTACTTAATGCTTAAAGCCTGGTGGGAGCTGGCCCTTGACATGACACTTTTCAGTTCTCTCTTTCATGGCTTTGCACGCTCCCTCCTATCCCCCACTATAGCTACTCACCACCTTCTGTTTTGTAAAGGAGCTATCTGCTTGTTTTCTTGTGTAGGAGAAACTATGTGACATTTAAGTTTGTGGTTCTGAAAAGAGGAGGATCACTATGAGGCTGAGCTGTGTTCCTTTTTCTCCACAGCCTCTCCAACATCTGTTGTTGGTTATTGTCTTTATGACAACTATTCTTTCTGGGGTGAGATGGTATCTAAGTGTTGCTTTAAGTTGCATTTTGCATATGGTTAGCAGTGTGGAGCATTTCTTCATGTATTTATAAGCTTCTAGTATTTCTTCCTCTTAGAAGTGTGTGTTCATCTCAGATGCCCATTTCTGGGTTGGATCTTTGAATTTTGGGAGCCTAATGATTTTTTAGCTCATTATAAATTCTAGATAGAAGACCTTTCTCTGAATACATAGCAGTTAATTTTTTTTTTTGAAATTTGTGGGTTGTCATTTCACTCTGTTGATAATTTCCTTTGAAATGCAAAAACTTCTCAGCAAAGGAGGTCCCAGTTGTTGATTCTTTGAAATGTTACACGTGCATTTTGATTTTTGTTCATGCACTGTTTGCCTACCCTGATGTCTTCAATATTTCCTCCCACTTTCTCTTCCAGGAGATTTACTGTTTCTATTCTAATATTTAGAACTTTAATCAATTTTGACTTTAGTTTAGTGCATGGTGAAGGACTGGGGTTAAGTTTTAGTTTTTGACATGTAGAAAGCCAGTTTTTCCAGCATCATTTATTAAAGAGGCTATCTTTCTTCCAGTGAACATGCTTGGCTCCTTTGTCAAAGATTAGGTGACCGAGTGTGTTTGTATTTGCTTCTGCATCATCTAATCTTTTCCATTGATCCTCAGGTATAAGAGAATCTGTACTGTAACATCCTATAACTTAGTGGTGTCCCAAATTTTCTGTTCAAGGAGATTATGGGGACACAGGGGAAAGAGATCTACAATGTATAGTATGCCTAAGGTGAGTCACCTAGAAATAAAACATTCTCTCAGGCTTTCACAGAGAGTAAACTGGTCAAGCAATGGCTATGACTCATCCAGATGGCTGACACTGAAAAAAGTTCTACAAAATGCTGTACATGGTTTCAGGGTAAATCCTGAGTGGATTTGTCTGACCTTGTCAGATACAAAAGTTACATGTCTTGTTGTATAGGTCTTGCTTTAACTTGATCATAAGCACCTGCAGAAAAGTTTGATCATGAGGCATAAAATGTAAAGCTAGATTAGTACACTGAGCTATAAAAGGCTCAAGTCCACAGCTTCTGACATTGCCAGTTCTGCAGATCACCCACTATTATTATGGACCATTGGTCTATATATACAACTAATTTCTCTGTGTTAAATAAGAAGAAATATTTGTACCAATACTGTTTAGAAAATTTATTATGTCTGCATCTTGTACTCTGAACAACTACTAAGAAGATAACAATATGCATTGTATTAATTATTATGACTGTCCTACTAACATGTTTTGATACTGTCTTATTGTTATTTCTTATTAAGAATAATAAAATTTTAAAAATGTAAGTCTGAGCTGAACAGTGAGACCCTATGCAATCTAAATGAACATACAGTTTTCACAAGGAAAACATAAAATGTCCAACACACTCAACATTATGGTCTCAGGGTGAGTCTCAAGGTGAACGACTTTAAGTTGTCCTCCTTTCTGGCAGCGTTGTGTTCCTTGTGTACAGATATGTCCTTTCTCCAGTCACCTGTTGATTGATACAAAGGCTGCTTCCAAGATTTGTCTATTATGAGTTCGGCTGCTGTGAGCACAGTTACTCATGCATGCATCACCACGATAAGATATCTTTAACTACTTTGGGGAGACAGTGGAAGGGGAGTAGCTGGCCTGATGAAAGTCTCTGTTTTTGCTGATAAAGGAGTCTCCACACTGATTTCAGAGAAGTTGGGCTGCTTTACTCTCCCGCCACAGTGAAGAAGTGTTGTTGCCCTTTTCCTCCAACTCTCCTGCATCTTACTTGATTTCTTGATGGTGGCTGTTCCTTTGCAAGCAAGACAGAATCTCTCTTCTTCCAGTTTGCATTTCTGTAGTGCTCAGAGTTGCTGAACCTTTTCGTGTGCATATTGGGCATTGTACTTTTTCCTTCTGAAAACTATATGTTCATTTTGATTGCACAGGATCTCACTTTGCAGCTCAGACTCATTGATCCTCCTGTTTTCAGCCTCACCAGCACTGGGGTCACATGTGGGCACCACCCTGCTCGGTCTTGGGAGCTGGCTCAGTGTGCCTGAGGGGCGGGGGCAAGCATGAAGAACCAGGGATGGAGTCTCAGCTCCTTCACTTGTTTATGCAGGTGCTTAGTCCACTGAGCTATCTCTTCGGCCCTTGATCCTATGTTGGGTGCTCCTATGTATTTGCATTCTTCATGTATTTTCTACGTTGGCCCTCTGTGTCAGGAAACACCCCCTCCCATTATCTTTCTATTCTGCAGGTTGTTTCCTTTGCTGTATAGTAGCCTTTGTATTTTGAATGATCCCATTAGTTACATCTTGATATTATCTCCTGTGCAATTGTAGTTCTATTCAGAGATTCCATGCCCACATCTGTTTTTGAGAGCCTGGTTTTTAGCAGATCACTTCTGATTTAACACTTTGGTCTTTGGTCTTAGTTTAGCATATGATGAGAGATATGGGTTTCCATTCTCTCTTCTGATATTGGCATCTAGTAGTTACCCAGCACCATTGATTTAAAAAGCTTTCTCCAGTGTATGTAGAAATCTTGTGAGGAAAAGAAATACATGTACCAATCTGAGAACAGATGCACAGTGAGTCTTCAACTCAAGTTCAGTGTCTCTTTTCAGTCCACCTAACTTTTGTTCTTGGTCTGATCTTTCAGAACATTAAATCTGCCTATGTGATCTTCATTCTCTGTGCCAAAAATGGTCACCTCTGAAATGGCATGTAGATTGTAGTCTGGCCAGGTAAATGGATGTAGGAGGAGTTGTATTAGTGCAACAGAATTCTTAGGAATGCAGAACTGGCACTGACTGTGGGAAGACCGCACTGAAGGAAACAACAGGTCACGACACTGTGTCTTGCGACCTGGTGATCAAGGACTGGAGTCACTCAGGAGCTCTGTGTGTTCATGCACAATGTACCTCCATGGACAATTCTCTTCACTGTGTAACTGCCAAGAGGGATGGGAATCAATTCATATGATTACTTTTGAGGACTAAAGAAGTTAATAAAGCACTTAAAATAATGAAAAATTAAATAAATAAAAGGGTTATGTATGGGAAAAGAAGTCAAATATTATTAGAGTGGTCCCTCACTTATCACAGAGCTTACATTCCTGGCATCCCAACGATAAGTAAAAATCAATGAAGCAACTACATTCTATTTATTTTAGTATTTGTAGATGTTTGAGGCTTTACAAACCTTTCCCACAGTCTTATAAACTTTTCCTATACTTTTAAGTACACTTCTAATATTCTTAACCATTTTTAAACTCATAAAGCTATGTGTTTTTAAACACATACATATACATACTATACTGCAAAATCCTGCAATATAGCAAAAACTGTGTGATAATCTATACTGATATTTTTTGATAACTTGCAAAACAGTGAATCCACAAAAGTCAAGCTGTACAGTTGCATAAGACTATCAGATTTGCAGATTTACATGATCTTCTGTGTAGAAGGTCCCCCAAAATTCAAAGGCTCATGGAACTAATAACCAAATTCAGTGATGTAACAGAACGCAGGGCTAACACACAAAATTGAGCATCATTTCTATGCAACAATAATGAACTTACTCACAAAAGAAAACTGAAGAAATCAATGCCACTCACAAATTTCAAATGATCTTTGTCAGCAGGACATTTTTTTTTTCTCCAAAATCTCAAGGATAGTTATTTCCTGGGTTTCCAGTCATTACTTTAGTAATGACAAGTCATTGCTAGGCAGAGAAAAATACATGATATGTGGAGAAAGTGTGAAACAATGCACAGGTTATGAAAAGCAATATGGATATTGTTCAATAACCTAACAACAGAGCAACCATGTGATAAAACCCCAGGTCAGTGAACCACCAAAGGAAAGGAACTGCACAGGCAGAGGCGACATCTTGATTTCTTCATTCATTGCCATTACTCACAAGAGCCGAGACACTGAACCACCAGATGTGCCTCAACAGGTGATTGGGTGCAGAATGCCACCTGTGACCAGTGGCGTGCCACTTGCCATGGAGAGAGAAGAAACTGCTGTCACTTCTGGCCGCATAAGTCAACCTAAAGGGGGTTGCGTTAGGAGAAGCAGTGAGGCCCCCCGAAGGTCACCCTCATTCCTCGCTCACACATGGAGTCTGAAAGCCTTGGCCAAGTCAGAGCGCAATGTGATTGGCACTATTGGGTGGAGGAGGGACTTTTGATGGTGTTGGTCGCAGGACACCAAGTTTCAGTTTTGCAGAAAAAAATAAGCTGGAGACATCTGCTACACAAGACAATGCAAATAGTCAATATCTTATGCGTTACAGAGCTGGTAAAGTAACCTTGGTTTCTACTACGGATGTGTAGATTTTTGAGATGCTGCATGGTAGCTGGGCTGCACCATGCGTGCAAACTTCAAACTTCACTGTGGGCATCAGAGATACAGACACTTCGTGTTGCTTTAAACATAGGTGAGAACCGAAATCTGAAGCAACAGAAGAACCCAGTAGCCATGGCCAAGGTTTGCCAGAAGCAGCAGAGCACAGCTTCCTCCAAGGACACCCTGCAGCCCGGGCGAAGGAGGAGGGCTCAGCTAAGCTTAAAAAGATGCAAGGTGTCTTATCTCACCACAGAGAAAACATATAGAAAGAAATAAGAAGAAAAGACACCTTCACAAATGCATCAGAACCAATGCATTTTTAAAATTAATTAATGGGTACAATTTAGATAGACATAAGGATCATGCCCATCCTAGGGCTTTGTACCCTGAAGGACTCATCTGGAGCCTTCCTTTCCCCTACGCCCTTCCATTCCTTCAATCCCTCTTTCCCTTCCTTATTTCCATTTTTTCCTTCTTTTCTCATTTTTGATTTTTCCCTTCCTTTCTTCACCCTGTCCCTAGTTTCCTTTCCCTATGAACTCCCAGTGGAACTTCCTATTTCACAACATCTACCACAGTGTGCTCCTTCCTTACACTTTCAGCTTCTCACACCAGACACACAATGCATATTTATCTCACATAAGAGTATGGCTTTGAGGTGCGGCCATTTACCTAGAAATGTCTCAAGATTAGCCTTATCTGTGACAGAGCGGAACTCCATTGTGTTTAGAAACCACCTCCGCTTTCTCCACTAATCTCCTGGTGCACATTTGGACAGTTTCTAAGGTTCACTTACTACAAGCTGTGCTGTTATAAACATGCATGGGCATACATTGCTGTGCTGTGATGCTTTTAATTCTGTGGGGGAGGAATCAAGAAGAGAAATAGCTAAATGGCCAACTGGGACCCCTTGTCCTACTTTGTTAGGAATCTCCACACTGATTTCCACAGTGGTTGCCTCAGTCTTCCCTCCTCCAACAGAAGAGAAGGGTTCATTTCCCCCCACAGCCCCTCCAGAATTGGTTACTGATTGATTTCCTGATGATAGCCATCCTTTCTGGGGTGGCTTGGAACCTCAGTGTTGTTCTAAAATGCATCTCTAGAATGACTCATGACGTCAAACATTTTGATATATTTATTTGCTGCTCTTATTTCTTTTGAGAAGTCTTCTATTCATTGCATGTGCTCATTTTTGGATTGAGTCTTTAAATTTGGATTTTTCAGTCCTTTATATGTTGTAAATACTAGTCCTTTGTCTGAGGAACAACTGGCAAAAGTTGTTTGCTCAGTCTGTCAGTTGTTCCTGAAGGGAACTCTATTGATAACTTCTTTAGCCATGGAAAAGCATTTTGGCAAGATTAGATCCCACTTGTTGATTCTTTGAGACAGTTCCCATGCAATTGGGGAAATGTTCCTGAAGTCTTTGCCAACACTGCTGTCTTTATGAGCTCTGTCTATTGTCCCAGTAGATTTAGTGCTTGCTTTAATGTTTAGATTTTTTTTTTGTCCACTTCAATTTTAGTTTAGTGCATGGTGAGAGATATGGTTCTATTTTTAGTCTTCGGCATATGAAAAGCCAGTTTTGCAAGGACCACTTATTAAAAGGACTATTTCCCTTCCAGTTGTTTGTCTCCTTTTCTAAAAGATAAGGTGATAAGTGTGCTTGGAGTTGTTTCTAGATCTTCTAAGTTGCTCCACTGAGCCTTGGTCCTGTTTTTCTTTGCCAGTATTACGATGGTTTTGCAGTATAATTTTAAGCGGGATTGTGATGTCTGTACACTGCTTTTGTTGCCCACAATTGGTTTTGCTATTTTGTATGAATGAAATTAGGGGACTAAGCCAGGAATTACAAGACAAATATGTGTCTTCCTTCCTTTGTAGAGTCTGAAATAATCTGACTTCACAAATTTGGAGGGGGAGAGTATGACGGTGGTTTCCCGAGTGTGGGTAATGTGAGGTCAAGGTGCAGGCAGGTGCACTACATGCAGGCCTTCTACTGCAGAATGAGGTGACTGGCTCATGAACAGTGCCCTGCAGGCCAGCAGATGTAGAAGAGATAGTTTTGATGGTCAAAACTTGCAGCAAAAGTGAGTCCAGGAAAGGAACAGTAGCCAAGG
>PVKN010030891.1:0-12852 GCA_004027915.1 Capromys pilorides
TGAATTGAACTCAGGGCCTCACACTTGCCAGGCAGGTGCTATGCTACTGAGCTATATCCATGGCCCATATGCAGTATAATTTAATCCTACTGATACAGTGAGTATCTTTTTTACTCTTCTGTGATCATTTCCAGTAGTCTCAATTTAGTCACACTTTACAGGGGTTGTTTTTTGGAAACAAGGTCTTACTATACTGCTCAAACTGAACTTAATCACTATTACGGGGAAAGGCAAATCTTTTGAATCTTTCTTTCTTTTTTTTTTTTTTGGTCTTTCTGAGACAGGGTCTCTCTATGCAGTTCAAGCTGGCCTTGAGCTCACTTCTGTAGCCCAGGCTGCCCTCAAACTTGCACTGATCCTCCTGCCTCAGCCTCCCAAGTGCTGGGATTATAGGCGTGTGCCACCATGCCCAGCTCTGAATCAAGTATTTTAATTCTTATATGTTATGTTTGCATTTCCTCCACACCATGAGACTTAGTTTTCTTTTATAAATATACAAATAATTGAGAAGTCTCAATTAAAAAAAATAACAGGAATGAAAATACACACATACACACACACAATCTCCATTCCTCTAAGAGGATGGGTACAATAGTGCATAGTGTGATCCCATACACTCAGAAGGTTGAGGTAGAGTCATTATTTAAGCACAGGAGTTCAGGGCAAGCCTGGACAATATAGCAAGACACTACGTCAAAAACAAAAAACAAAAAAACACATACTGAAGAGGATCAGTGCTACTGTCTTAGTGGCTCTGATGTACACATTAATGTTCTGCTATCTTTTTAATTTTCTTTTAAAAAATCATTTAATCATTCATTCATTCATTTATTTATTTATTTATTTATTTATTTATTTATTTGGTACAGGGTCTTGCTACACAGTTCAGACTGGCAGTGATCCTACTGTTTCGGCCTCCCCAGCACTGGTATTACAGGTATGCACTACCACATCAGGTCTCTGTAGCTGGCTCAGCAGGCCTAGGGGCAGGGCTGGCACAGAATGTGGTGCCAGAGTCAGTACTTGCACCTGGATAAGCAGGTGCTTAGTCTTCTGAACTATCTCCTGGGCCCTGGTTCTGCTATCTTTATATACCTGAGTTGCTGTATTCAGAGTTCACATAGTTTGCCCTCCTTTGAAAATATGCAAAGCAGTTATTTGGGAAGGGAAGTTGGCTGCAGTCTGCTCTGGGTCTGATGACTCCACTACAAAAGGATACTGATTTCTCTACCAGTTCTTTCCCTTGGCGGACAGAAAAATGACCTCACTGAATAATAATTTCCTTAGTCAACTACAGTGAGGGCTTTTCAGAATTCCAATCAAGATAAATGTACAATCATCCTCTTTCTCCAGGTTTATCAAAAAGAAGCTACTGTGCTGGTACATTAGGAAAGTCTAGGCTTCCTTTCATTGATAGAAAGTGTATCTGTTGCCATCATGGCACTATGATGCTACAAATAAAGAACTCTGAAAGTCCAATTCCACAGAGGAATATGTATAGTCATTGAATAAGGAATCATAAAGGAAAACCAAGGGACAGGGAAAGGAAAAGGAAGCGAAAAATCTGAATAAGAAATGTTATATATACACACACACACACACACACACACACACACACACACATATGTCCTATACAATATAATATATATCATATATCATATATATATATATTTGGGGGGGTAAGCCTGTATTGTACTTGAGCTAAAAACTAAAGTTTTAGGGTTGGCCAAATAGCTTAGTGGATTAAAGCACCTACATAGGCAGACGCAGGGGCCATGGGTTTGATCCTTAGGCCTGCCGTGCTGGCCTTGCCCCTGGGGTACACTGAGATGGCGATTGAGACTATGGTGGTGCACATCTGTAATCCCAGCTTTTGGAAAGCTGTAAACAGGAGGATCAAAAGTCTGATCTACATAGTGAGACCCTGTAGATCCTATACTAAATACATAAAAATACAAAAACCTGAAGTTTTGTCTAAAGTAATAAATGAGAATATTAAGTAGGGTGCTTAAAAAGGCAGCTGAGGAATGCAAAGAGGATGTTCTAAGGCAAACAGAGCACTTGCTTTTTTTCTGAGATAGGGTCTCAATACTTAAGTCTAGGCTAGCCTTGAACTCACTATATAGCCCATGCTGGACTCTAACTCACAGCAATTCTGCTGCTTCAGTCTCCTGAGTGCTGGAATTATAAGTATGAGCCACCAAGCCTAGCTTTAGGATTTGTTTTTTAAAAACATATTTAGTTGTTTCAGGGTCTCACTATGGAGCTCAGACTTGTGGTGATCCTCTTGCTTTCAGCCTCCCTAGTGCTGGGATTACAGGTGTGTACCACATCTGGACTCTGACCAGTTAGCCAGCCCTGAAGGCGGGGCTGGCAAGGCATGTGAGGCTGGGGATCAAACCACAGTCGCTGTGCTTGCCTATGCTTGCCTAAGCAGGTGCTTCAGTCTGCTGAGCCATCTCACCAGACCTCAAGGATTTGCTTTTGACACAATTATCATCAGCGACCATTAGTATTACGTGGGCTAGTAAGAGTCAGCTTACATACTAAACTCAGTAAACTAAGATTCGAAGAGTAGACCTGGCATTCACAATAGCTTATACAGTTCAAGGTATGCTAGTAGGTCACACACAAACAGATAAAATACAGGTGGGATATTTCCTACAATGGGGGGATGAGTGAGTTCTAAAAGATACAGCTTCCCCCCACCCCTTTTTTTTTTCTTTTCAAGACCAGGCTGGCCTTGAACTCACAATCCTCCTGCCTTAGTCTCCTGACTGCTAAGATTGAAACCCTATGCCACTACGCCCAGCTCAGATAAGGACTTCTTGGAGGATTTCCTACTGTCTTCATCTAGAGGACTGGAAGCACAGCAGAACTCACAAAGTACTGGGAAACTCAGGCAACACATAAGGATAGAGGAAAGTAGGTTCTGGGTAACAGATCAATCAGCCTTACAAGATGTACTCACCAAATCTCCCTACACTCAAAGTCAGAAGTCTCTTTGAACAGAGAAAAGATACCAAAGACTACATTCTCTCAACTTGCTAAATACTGGTCAGGATAATACAGACACATGGTTTTATATCTTTTTTTCTTAGACTGACTCCTCCCCTACCCCTTCCCTTCTTCTTCCTCCCCCTCTTTCTTCTTTTTCTTCCTCCTTTCTTCTTCCTCCCCCTCTTCCTTTTTCTTTTTCCCCCTTTCTTCTTCCTTCCCCTCTTTCTTCTTCCTCCTCCTATTCTTTTTTCTCTCCTCCTCCTCCTCCTTCTCCCTGTCTCTCTGTCTCTTTCTTTCTTGGCAGGGTTTCCCTACCCAGGTCATGCTGGTCTTGAGCTTACTATGTTGTGTAGACTAGCCTTGAATTTATAGCAATCCTCTTGCCTCAGCTTCCTGAGAGTGGGGATTATAGGTATGTGTCACTAAGCCCAGATTTTTCATATATTTCTGCAAAAATTCTATTTGTGACTTTTTTTTTCAGCACTAGTGTTAGGGCTGGAACTCAGGGCCTCATGCACACTAGGCAAGATTCTACCTCTAAGCTATGTCCCCAGTCTCTTATAACCATAAGTAATAAGGTTTCATGATAAAATCAGTACTATGCCACTTAATTTCTTAAAAAGAGCCAAGGAAAATGGAAGGTAGATGTGAGGGTAAAAACTAGGCGAACAATAGTATTTGTAAAAATCTAGGGAAGAGGAGTAACATTTGTAGCAAGTCTGTTTGGGACACACAGCTTCTTCTAAGGGCTTCTACCACTTGGGATCCAAATATCAATACCAGGAAAAAGGTTTCAGGTACCTGTCAGCACACGCATGGCTCCATGGACTGCATTTAAGTCTCCGCTCACCAACATCTCCATAAGCAGGTTAAAGAGCTGGGGCCAGGCTTCAGGCCAATCCCAGTGGGCAATGGCTGACACTGCATAGGCAACACTAGAGCGCACTTTGCTTATGGATTCTCTCAACCCACTGGGTAGTAGCTCCCGGATAACAATTTTAGCCTGAGGAGAAAAGGCTTGCCATTAGATCAGGTTATATACAACTAGCAGAACCCAGTCCAGTTTGGAACTATGTTAAGATTAAAAAACAAAATATCCATAAGAAACTATGTATCTATAGAAAATTCCTACTTGAATTCCTAAATTCATTCAGAGTTTATCTGTGATCTCTAAGCTTATGCTGCCCAATATGGTAGCTACTAGCTCCATGTGGTTGTTTCAGTGAAAATTAAATAAAATTAAAAATTCAGTTCCTTAGTTGCAAGACCCAGATTTAAGTGCTCAAAAGGCATGGCAGGTTTGATATTAGACATCTTAGATCCAAAACATTACATATCTGCAGAAGGCTCTGAAGAACAGTGTTATCTTAGAACCTATATTTCAATAATTCATGGGGGTCTAAGATGGTTGACAGCATTCTAATTAGGTAAAATCAAGGCTAACACTCAAGCCTTTTGAAGTTGGTAATTTAAGTCAAGTTTTAGAGATTTAGAAAATTGAGGCTTAGCAGTTAATTATGCTTCCAATGATCTCACAGCCTGTAAAGAATAGAAAGGGAGTTTGAACACAGGCCAGCATAAGGCTTGAACTCTCTTTACTGCACAATGCCTGAAAGGTCAGCTACCAATCTCCTTTTCTGCCAGATCCACTTTCCCCCATTGCTCCAGAGACTAAATCCAGGGTCTAACATCTGTTAGGGAACTGTTACTGACCTACATCCCTAGCCTTTTTGTCTTATCAAAGAATTTTGATAGCCTAACCTCTTAATATAGTCCCTCAAATCTTTTTTTTTTTTTAAATGTAGTTGGTATAGGGTCTACAAGGTCTCACTCTGTAGGTCATCAGACTCGTAGTGATTCTCCTGTTTTCAGCCTCCCAAGTGCTGGGATTACAGGTGCACACCACCATGCCCAGTCTCAATAGCCGTCTTAGTGCACCCCAGGGGAGGGGCCAGCACGACATGCTGGGGATTGAACCCTGGCTGCTGTGCTTTGCCTAAGTAAGCACTTTAGTCTGCTGAACTATATCTGGTTGGCCCTAGTCCCTCAAATCTTGGGAGTTAGATTAACCAAGCAACTATTCTTACCCTTTCTGTAGTCTCAGGAGGCCTAAACTTCTCTGACTGGGCACACCAGTGAGTCTCCACATACTGCTTCAAGATAACTGATGCCAGCTGTTAAAAGAGTAAGCCAAGAAGTTTAGCAGAAAGCTTTTCACACATAACCACAAAAATGGCTTGATGCATCTGAATCATACCTAAGTCTAGTAAAAAAATCATGTTATTTATAAATTGGCTTTCTTTCCCATAAGCAAGTTTTATTACCAAGTAAAAGGAAATTACTTATAAATTGGGCCAGTCTGGACTTACCTGACGGATTGCCAGTGCCCCCTGGGGATCAACAGTCAGTTCTGCCAAGTGAACACCAAACTCTGAAAGAGAAAAATTTTACCGTAAGTTTAACAGCATCTAGAAAGCCCTAGCAATTTACCAAACTCCAAAACCTGATACCACAGAAAGGATTTCATTAGAAGAGTTGATCCACTGCTTTTAAAAGTCCTTACAACAGTCAAAACTGATTTCTTCCAGATAAAAGAAACAAGCTGGATGTAGGGAATGGTTCCTCACAATATACAGCTCCAAAACTCGCTTAGTTTCTCCTACCATTGCATAGTATCTATCCTCCCTTCTAAGATAGTAACACCTTCCTCCCAGACCAATGAATGTAGTAACTAATTAAAAACTGGGAGCATGTAACCGCAAGGAATATTTACAAGATAAGATTCAGGAGTTGCTCAGATAACTATTTTGCCATAAAGAGGAATAAACTTGAGTCATCTGTAGGAAAATGGATGCACCTTGAGACCAAAACATTAAGTAAAAATAAGTCAGACGCACAAGCTTAAATTTCACGATTTCTCTTATATGAAGAACTCAAAATTTAAATAAAGAGCAAAATAAAAAATACATAATAATAGGCAGCCACAGGGACCACAGTTCGATCCCCAGCACCACGTGCTGCGCCAGCCCCACCCCCAGGGCAGGCTGAGCCGGCAACATCATCAATAAATAAATTTTTTTTTAAAAAAAGACTGCTTTAAAAAAAAAAAGGAAAGTGACTAACTTGGGGGTGGGAGAGATAAAAACATAATTAAAATGTTATATACATGTACCTACTTCTGAGGAATGTAATCATTATGTACTTCAAATATGTACCAATAAAATTTTTAAAAAAGGAATTCCCCAATATATACTACCATTTACAAGATAATAAAGTCTAAGAAAACCTGGCTTCAACAGTTTAATTTAAAAAATGTAAGTGTTGAACAGTTTTCATCAATTAATGCATAGTAATTTTGAGCTGCATGTGAAGAGGCTATAAGGAACTTTTACTCCAAATTAAAGTATAAGTTGGATTTAGACTTGCAAAGGAATTATTACATATTTATTTGTGAAAAGAGAAAGAATGTAAGATCAAGCTTGCGATATAATTTTTAAATGTCATAATCTGAGACTAGTACATCACAAAGGTGAAGTACCTGAAATGTGGCTTATGAGAACAGAGATGGATGTAAATGTGAAAAACAATAAAATCCACCAAATATATCAGATTATAAACTTAGTATAAAAACAGGTAAAATACCTCAATAGTTTTTATATTACTATGTTGAAATGTAGTTTGCACAAACCAGGTCAAAAATATGGTATTAAAATGTTTTATTTGGTTCTAGCTTTGCAGCTTCTAGAAAATTTAAAATCTTTATTTTATGGGGAGGAGGGGATACCAGGAATCAAACTCAGGGTCTCACATTTGTCAGGCAGGGAAGTTGAAACTCTTGTGTTACTCATAGCCGATTTTATTGGACAGCACTGTCTAATAGAAGCAACTGCTTGAGAATGAACAGCTAGAGGTAATCTATAGCTGTCTTCAACTAGGAATGATCAGTTTGTTGTACTTTCCACTTGGAGGCAGTTATTAGTTTGGTTAAGACAATATGCTCTGGATTTGGGCTAGTTTAGGTTCAAATCCCAGAAATACCACATCTGTCCATAGGCAAGCTACTTTCCTTTCTAAACATCAGTATTTTGGCAGGGTGTGGTGGCACACACCTATAATCCCAGCACTTGGGAAGCAGAAGCAGGAGGACCACCATGAGTTCAAGGCCAGCCTGAACTACATGGCAAGACCCTGTCTCAAAAAGCTAACCTCTTCCTTGATGGCAAAATAATGGTACCTAGCTGGGTAGCATCAGCCTAGCAAGTACAAGGTCCTGAGTTTGATCCCTGGTACCAATCTCCCACACCAAAGTTATCTATATATTAAGCAATCCTATGAGATTGCTTAATATATAGATGAGAACTGAGTGATAAAATACATGAAAACTGCTTAGCATAATTACTGCCACATACTGAAAAAGACTGAAGAAAAAGTTATCTGTACCTCTGATTATAATCAGAACACTTTCCTAAGTACTGACCAGTCATTTTATTTATTTTATTTTATTTGTGTACTTTTAGGGAAGGGTCTATAGGGTGTACAGGATCGCACTACTAGATTGGACTCGTAGTGATCCACCAGTTCACAGCCTCCCAAGAGCTGAGATTACAGGTGCTTGCCACTATGCCCAGTCTTAACTGCAGTCTCAGTGCACCCCAGGGGCAGGGCTGGCACAGCAGGCCCAAGGATTGAACCCCAGGTCCCTGCACCTGTTCACAGGCACTTTAATCTGCTGAGCTATTTGGCCAGCCCCCAGTTATTTTATAGAATATGTTTTATGCTGGGTTTGTCTGAAGTTTCCTCATTTAGATTTAGAGGGGCTGGGGAGCTGAAGTTAAGCATCTTTTGCAAGAGCATCAGCGAGTCATACTGTTCTTTTCAGAGTATCCTATCAGGGAGTACATAATGTTAATAAACTGTATTACTGCCATTGTTACCCTTGATTACTTCACAACATGAAACCTTTCCATGTTGATAAAAATTGATATATTTTGAAATTATGCTACTATCCTACTTCTTTTCAAGCTTTTTTGCTTTTTTATTATTCCAGCTATAGTACCATTGTGCAGTGCCTAATGTTTATACTCCTTGTGTGGAGATGGCATATGTATGCAACACATGTTCATTCCTTTTTGATCCCCTTTTCCTTCCCCCCCTCCATCCATTCCTTATTTCCCTCCTTGCTTTCTTTTTTGGAGCAATAATTCTAGCACTAATGTTTACACCTCTTGTGTGGAGCTGTACACGGAACAGTATGTATATGTACCATTCACTGATTTTAGGATCTACTTGTGAATGATGTACACAACAATTATTACAGGGTTGTCTAATGGTGATGCTATTCTTTTTCTTTTTTTACAGTCTCGGTATACAGTTGACTCATAGTGATCCTCCTGGTTCCTGCCTCCCAAGTGCTGGCATTATAGGCAAGCGCCACCATGCCCGGATTCCATTGCCAGCTCAGTGCACCGGAGAGTGGGGATGGCCCAGAATGAGTGATACTATTCTTTATCTTCACTTACTGTTCCTTATCCTTTACTCAATAAATAATGGTAGTACTGGATTAAAACACATAGAATAAAATAGGTACTCAGGAATTCATACAGATAAATTTAAATTTCTGTCAGTCTGATAGGCAAGAAATGACACTTTAATATTGTTTTAATTTGTATTTCTCTAATCACAAATATATATATATATATATATATGTATATGTATATGTATATGTATATGTATATGTATATGTATATAGAAGGGTCTATAGGGTGTTCAGGATCTCTCTACTAGATTGAACTACTAGTGATCTGCCAGTTCACAGCCTCCCAAGAGCTGAGATTACAGGTGCTCGCCACCATGCCCAGTCTCAACTGCAGTCTCAGTGCACCCCAGGGGCAGGGCCAGCACAGCAGTGTGTGGGGTGTGTGTGTGTGTGTGTGTGTGTGTATGTGTGTGTATATATATAATTTATATTTTAGGGTCAGCAAGATAGCTCAGTGGTCTAAAGCACCTGCTTAGGCAAGTTTAGGTATGTGCGGGGGACCATGGTTCAATCCCTGGCAGCACATGCTGTGCCAGTTCCGCCCTCAGGGCAGGCTGAGCTGGCCAAAATAAATAAATAAACAAATAAATTTTTAAAAATGTTTGACTATAATGAGAAAATATTTTCGGGGGTGGGTGGGAAGAGTAATTATCTATTTCTGCCTTTCCCAAATACAACAGCAGTCTGTGAGGGTTTTTGTCCTCTGTTCCCCAATCTTTAAGAATTCTTGAGCTGGGGAGATAAGCGCTTGCCTGGTGAGCACAGGGTCTTGAGTTCAATCCCTGACACGGGAAAAAAAAATCTTGTTAGGGCAGTGGTAAACACTTGTATCCCAAGTTGCTGGAGGTGAAATGAAACAGGAGGACTGTGAGTTCAAGGCCAGCCCACGCAATTTAGCAAGACTCTTTCTCAAAATAAAATTTAAAAGGGCTGGAGATATGCTCAGTGTAACATATTTGTCAACTATGCTGAGTTTCAGCCCCAATACTAGAGGAAAAAAATTATCATCGCCTTTTGTCTGTAACTCTTTTGACTGTATTGTGAGAAAAATCTCTTATATAGGTTCTTCTACCAATCAAGTCGTAAATTTTTTTTTAGTCAAATTTATCAGTCTTGGCTCTTGACTTTAATGCCATCTTCTTAGAATTCTCTGCGCCATGACAGCCAATTGAAGGAAGAAGCAAATGCACAGACTGAAGCGTAAAAGATGAGACAGAGGTTCATGTAAAATAGCTCGTACACCCATGGAGACCAAAGGAACAGAAATAAAGAATGCTGGAGGCTGACAAGGCTGGTACAAGTTCTGGACTGCATACTGTCTAGAATGTTTCAATGGATTAGAACTGCATTGCCATCTGATCGCCAAGACCACCACAAAAGAGATCCACCGGGTTCAAACTAAGTAGTCCCCTGGCTTTTTGCCCTGGACCTGTGGCATTCTGGATTACTTCTGTTCTCGCTTTTTGCTGAGTGTAAAGCGTGTACAATAAATCATCGCTTCTGTGTTAGCTGAAGAATAGAAAAATATATATATCAGTCTTGGACAGAGGAGATATCGCTCAGCAGCTTAAGCGTCTGCCTGAGAAGCACAAGGTCCTAAGTTCAACTTCTGGTACAAAACAAAAAACAAGGAACATCAGTCTTTTATTTATTGCACCTGGTTTATTTATTTATTTACTTATTTGTTTGTTTGTTTGCTTGCTTGCTTGTTGTGTTTGTTTGTTTCTTTATTTTATTTATTTTGTGGCTGGCTCAGCCTGCCCTGGTGGTGGGGGCTGGCGCAGCATGTGGTGCCGGGGATCGAACCGCAGTTCCTGCAGTTGCCTGAGCTTTCCTAAGCAGGCGCTTTAGACCACTGAACCATCTCGCCGGCCCTGCACCTGGTTTTTGAGGCTTAAGTTAGATTTTCTCTATGTTTAAAGTTACATGTTTTCTTCTTATACTTGAATAGTTTTTCATATTCAGATTTCCAACACACTTAGGGTTTTTGTTGTTGTTTTGTTTTGAATATGGGATATATACATAACTCTAAATGGGAATAATCATACCAGCATCTTTTTGAAAACTCCATTGGTAAGCCAGGTGTGGTGGTGTACATGTTATCTCAGCAATACAGGAGGTTGAGGATAGCAAATTTGAACCCACCTTGCCAACTTAGGGAGACCATCTCAAAAATAAAAAAAACAATGCTATGTGAAGGCCTCTGGTTCAATCCCAATATAAGTGGGGAGAATTTATCTCCTGTATCTATATAGGCTGAGTATATTTTATCCAAAATGTTTGGGACCAGAGGTGTTTCAGATTTGTTTTGGATTTTGGAATATTTAAAAATACGACAGGATGGGCCAGGGAGATGGCTCAGGGGCACAAGTGCCTGCCTGGCAAGTGCAAGGTCCTGAGTTCAATCCTCGATTCTAAACAAAAAGAAAAAGAAAAATATGATAGGACATATTGGCCACAGAACACAAGCTTAAACACAACATTTATTTATATCTCATACAAGCCTAACTCATGTAGCCTTAAGATAATTTTATATAACATTTTTAGTGTGCCTGCATTAAAAACACATTTTTTGAGGTAGAGTCTTTATGTGTCACCAGGTTGGCCTTACACTCCTGACATTCTCCCAACATACACACTCCCATAGGTGGTATGCACTACCATACCTAGCAATGTGTGACATTTGGACTGTGACCCATCATGTAAGATGTGGTATTTCCACTTGTGGAATTATTTTGGTATTCATTAAGATTTGGATTTGAGGGGGGGCATTTCAAATTTTCAGATTTAGGGATACTCAAAATATATTCGATTTCTATGGATACTTTTTTTAAATTTTTGGACTTTCTATTCTACATTTATTGTTTATAGAATATGTCACTAGCTGTAGATGTGGCATTGTTACATCAATAGAAAAATTATTATTATTTTTTTTTTTTAAATTTTTTTTTAATTTATTTATTTATTTGTTTGCTAGTTGTGTTTGTTTGTTTCTTTATTTATTCATTTTGTGGCTGGCTCAGCCTGCCCTGGTGGTGGCGCTGGCGCAGCATGTGGTGCCGGGAATCGAACTGCAGTCCCCGCAGCTGCCTGAGCCCTCCTAAGCAGGCGCTTTAGACCACTGAACCATCTCGCCGGCCCCAGAAAAATTAATTTTAATTAGAGGCTTTATGTAATATGTTAATGTGTGTAGAAATAGTCCTTTCTTACAGTTTTCCCCCCTTTTTTTTTGGCAGGACCGGGGTTCAAACTCACGACCTTGCCCTTGCCAGGCAGGCACTTGCGCCACAGAGGTATTTCCCCAGCCCCAGTTTTCCTTTCTGAGTTATTCTTCCAACCCTGTTTTTTTCAATATGAATTTTAGAATCACCTGTGCATTTCATCTATGATACTGAATTGTCTTACCCAGTGACAGAGTATATCTTTACATTTGTTCACATCTAGTTTTAAGATTTTTGGGAATGTTTAAAAGGATCTTTTATTAGATTTTTGTAAATTTCCTGTTACAAAGTATTTAATTTTTTTATTACTCTAGTATATAGTTTTGGTATTTAAAAAAATAGTTAAAGCTTTGTCTTACTCTTTTCTCATTGCTGGGATAAATACTCGACACTCAAAATGAAGGAAGGAAAGGTTTATTTAGCTCACAGTTACTGGAGGTTTCAATCCATATTCAGCTGGCCCAAGGGCAGAGAGCATCCAGTTCATGGCAGTGGAACAGCAACAATCTCGACAGAGGCAACCGACCAACAAGGGCACCAGAGAGCAACAGCCAGAATCTGTCTCTCTTTATACTGCATTCCGGCTCTCTGCCTCAGCCTATCTGCCTTAGGCCACACTCATAATCCCAGAAGGACTCAGACCCATAGTTCCATCAGTACTAAAACACATAACTCCAGTGGATCATGATTCAAGTCTCAAACTCTAGAAGTCCCCACCCCATGATTGTATGAGGCTTTGGGGGACAACTAGACATAAACCATAACAGGCTTTTAACCTATTATTTGTATTTATGAAACCTAATGATTTTTTTTATAAGTCCTGCTATTTTACTAAATTCTTAGATCTGGCATCTCCCTTTTTTTTGGTGGGGAGGAGGACTGGTGATGGAACCCACAGGCGTTCTACCACTGAGCTAAAACCTCAGCCTTATTTATTTATTTGAATTTTAAGACAGGGTCTTAAACAGGTTGGCCTCAAACATGAAACTTCTTGCCTCAGTTTCGCACGTAGCTGAGATTTCAGGTGTGTACTACTGCACTGGCTTAATTTATTCCTAACCCATTTATGCATAGTGTTCCACTTTTGGAATGCCA
>PVKN010030892.1:0-12643 GCA_004027915.1 Capromys pilorides
GACCTCCCTGCTTCTTAAAGGATAGCCTGCTTGCCTGGGAAGGACAGGTCTTCCGGCAATTAAACCCTCCCTCTCATTTGCATTCCTGTCCCTGGAGGCAGATTTGTATCAACATCCCCAGGGCAAGACAATCTTGTTTCCCCAACAAAACCGATTATGCACATCAGGCCTGGGGATTAATCACCAGGCTCAGGGGTGGGAGCCAAAAAAAAGGCAGAGATGGGAGGATAAGATTAGGAGGCGGCAAGTACAGGGCCAGAAGAAGGCTGCCCCCCTCCCCCCCCAGCAGGGCTGGGGAGTGGCTCCAGGCCTCACACTGCTAGTGGCAAACCTGTCCTGTTAAGGCCCTGCTTCCACTCCCCAGCTTTCTCCCCATATGCCAGGGCTCTGGAGTGATAAACCCTGGGGTGGTGGGGGGCATTTTCCATGTCCTTCTAGAATGATCCCCCAAGAGAAGATCTCTCCTTCCACACTCACCCCTCTATGGCACCCAGGCCTGTCTCTCAGAGCCCCTTAAGACAGCAGGGCTCTTCTCAGGAGTAAACAAAAAAGGGCCTCTGGCCACAGCCACGGCTGCCCACAGTGAGCCCTGCCCCCATCCACCATTGTATGGGGAACCCTCAGGCCCCCCAGACAGCCTCCTCTGCTGGGGTTCGAAGGATGAGCTGTGTTACCCCTGCTATGCAGAAGCACAGAATGGCAAGCCTGTGGCCACCCAAGCCCATGCCCGGACGCTCTCTCCAAGACGGCGAAGCGCTGAGCAACTTGCCTGTACTCCAGGGAGAACTTGGTCAGCTCCCGGTTGTTGTGGAGCCACTTGAACTCCAGCGGCCAGCTGCCCTCTGCCATGCACGTGAGCACCAGGCGGTTCCCTTCCAGGTGCACCTGTGTCCGCACGGGCTCTGTCTTGAAATATGGGGACACATCGTCTGCAGGGAACAAGGACACAGTGTCATGGGTCAGTGTCTGCTCGGCTGTCGGCTCATTTAACACCCAAGGCTGGCGGAGCCAGGTAGCCTGCGCAGGGCCTCATGGTGGGAAGGACCCCAGGTCAGTAGGGCCAGTCTTCACTAGGGTCCTCATCTACCCCTCCAAGCCCCCGCCTCCCTCCACTGCAGATACCCAAGTCGCTGCCTTTGCTGCCTCCCTACAGTGTCGCTCTGAGAACAAAGCAATGGATTCACACAGCTACAGGTGGCAGCAGGTCCTTATGCTGCTCCCCAGGATTAGGGACTTTAGAGGTGTCAAGGGCAGAGTCTGCTCAGGAGATCTTTGCACCACCAGGCCTCTTGCTTCTGCCATCTCAGGCCCCAGCCAGCCTGCCTCAGGCTCCCCATCCACATTAGGACAGCTACCTGGGAAGAGGAAGCGCTGCCCCTTGGGCTGGGGGCATGGTGGGGAGCAGAGGCTGCATCTCTCCACAGGGTCCTCTGAACCCTCCCACCTGGTTCAGGCCTGCAGATCATGAACCCCATGGTCCCTCCACACGGACAACCCACTCTGGTCCTGGACTTCAAGGTACCCTTCTGGCTAGCAGCTTTGGGTAAAAGGGGAGCCTCTGCCCTATCTGGCTGGGAGGAGACAAGGCGGAAGTGGAAGTAGATGTGGGAGACAAAGGAAGGATGAGGATGTGAAGGAAGGAGGAGAAGCACTCTAAGCATTACCCTGAGACACTGCCTTCCCCAGGTGGGGCCAGGCTGGGTCAGGAGCCTGTGTCCAGTGATAATGTCACAAAGACTATAGTACCAGCCAGTCATGGTTAATCTGGGCGCTCTGCCATATGCCCCTTTAATCCCCATGGCAATCCCTTGCCTTGCCTCCACAGATGATAATTCACATTGTAGAGGGGGCACAGCAAAGCCCAATGTGTGTGTGTGTGTGTGTGTGTGTGTGTGTGTGTGTGTGAATCCTGCCCAAGGTCATACAGCTGGAGATAGGAGGAAAGTTCTAAGGTCTTCAGTGGCCCCCTCACTGGAATGGGTGGGGAGGGACAATGAGGGCAAGGCTGGAAGCCTTGGGTTCAGACTGTGTGTGCCATGTACCCTGCACCTGATGGCTTGAGGCACGCTGGTCCAACGCACCACTCAACAGCTCCCCCAGGGATCCCCCAGTGTGTCCTGAGGACCTGCCATGTGGTGGCTAAGTGGTGGACTGGTGGCTAAATGGTGGGGTGGGCTGGGGATCTGCCCAGGTGTCCTGGATCACATCCATGTGCCCCCAGCAGTTCCCCATTCTCAGACCCACAAGAGTTGCTGCAGGGCTCAGGGGTCCTGACCTGCAGGCCAGCATTCACCGCCCCTCTGTTCACTGCACTGCTTCCCAGGTGTGTGCATGCGTACGCGTGTGTGGTAGTGGGGAAACATTTCTTTACTGAGTCTCAATCGGTGGACACGGAGGAGAAACAGCTGCAGTACGGACTTCATCAGATTGAGGCTGAGGTGCGGGTCCTGGGCCTGCCTCAGCATGTTTGTTCTGCAAACAGTCATTTTGTCCTGGAGACTAAGATGTGGAGCCCGTGGCCGGGAGAGTGCATCACCCTCCATCACCTTCCCTGCTGGTGGATGCCTGGCGGGCCCAGAGGTGAAACCCACCTGACATTCTTCTTTTGGACTAAGAAAGGGAACTGGAGGAAGCGGAAAGAGGATGGGGCGTGCGTCAGCAGGGGTGACTTGGAGTGGACCAATCGTGCTCTCCTGCTGAGGCTGAGCTCAGGAGCCCTGCACCCTGCCATCCTCTCCTCCTTGGCCCTAACAAGTGGCAGCATCAGTGATCAAGTTCAGGTCTCAACTGGGTGTGCTTTTGGGGCTTGGCCAACTGGCCTTGGGCCACAGCACACCCCAAATCGTGGACTCCAAGGCTCCATCCTCTGAGTGCCTAACTTATGACACTCTGGGGTGTTCCTCCTTGAATTCCCACACTGATGACCAACCCCAAGCCTGTGGGCGGCTTGGAGAGGGCGAGGCCCCCTTGCCTGCCCCCTGCAGCGCCCCATCCGACTGGTGTCTGCTGAGTTGCGTGTTCCTGAGTTGCATGTTCCCCTTGCTTCCTCACTCACGGCTCTCCTCTGCTCTTAACAGCTGCTGTGTGAACAGCCTGGCCTGCAAAACAGCCAGAAAAGAGCTGGTGCAGACTGTGGGTTCAGAGGAGTGGCCAGCTTCCCTTGGGTCTGTGCCTTCAGGTCCTGGTGCTCCTGTGACCTGGCTCTTGAGGCTGCGGGCACCTGTCTGCCAAGGAAAGCAACCTCCGTGCCTCACCGCCCTCCAGGCAGTCAGCGCCGCTCCCAGCGTAACAAATGGGCACATTCTCACTTCAAAGGCGCATTCATTTTCTCCAGCAGCTTTCAAGAGCCCTTTGAATTGTGTTCTTAAAAACCCTCTGTTCGCGGCTGTCATCCCTCGTTTGTTTTAAAACAATAACATTCCCAGCCCCGGAGTGATTAAATCCCTTCCTTCCATGTAAGGCTGACTCAGAGCCACAACTGTCAGGGATGTGTGTGTGTGTGTATACGTGTGCATGGGTGTGTAGACACCACACACACACACACACACACACACACACACATGCCTCGATACCCTCGCCTCTGTGAGCCTGCTCATGGGCAGTTTGCTCCCAGGTCTGCATTTCCTGGCTGGTTTGTCCCCTGGCCTGAGAGCTGAGCAGCCTGGAAGAATGACTTGTGCTTGGATGGGGCAATGCTTGTGGCTGCTGAAGATAATGGCTGCAGGGACGGCGAGGGGAAGGAGAGGGGAGGGAGAGGGGAGGGAGATCGGCTGGGTACTCCTCCTCCATCCCTATCCCTCCCGCCCCCAAGGTAGCACAAAAGAGACCAGACTGCCTTCCCCAGTCCCAGGAGGGGAGATCACCCCTTCCTGCAATGCCCTCTGCCCTCTGGATGCCAAGATCACCTAGGGAGATTGGGCTGCATGATGTGGGAGGGCAAAAGGATGACAGTGGGGACCGCTGTGCTTGTATGTGCATTTGCTGCCGTCTGTGTGTCCTTGTGTGCATCTGTGGTCGTCACCACATGCCCCTGTGCACATCCCTGTTGGTGCACATCAGGGCTGCAAATGTACGGGATGGTACAAACCATGCGCCTTGGGGCAGTCACTTCACCTCTTAGCTGTGAGGCGGGAATACCATTGCTAGAGGGTCACGCCAATTCGTAAGGTGCGTGGAGCAGGGCCTGGTTACTGTTGCTCATAGATGCAGATGGGCAGATTGCTCTGAAGAGACCATGCCCTCTTACCTGGGGCTGGCGGCTCTGCTCCGTCTCGTACCAGGATGGTGCAGTATACATGTGCATGTGCCAGCCCTGCCAGCCCCTGTGAGGGTTCAGAGCAAAAATGTTCCCAAGAAGCTCATGATTATATGGAGGAGGGTGTGGGGTGTTAGCGTCATCGGTGGATCAGTCCATCGGTGTCTTCACAGGGCCTGGGTGGGGGAAGCAGGTCGCTGGGGCACGACCTGGAAGGGCGCATCATTGTCCCAGTATCTTCCATTCTCTTCTTCTGGCTCTTTCATTCCCCTTCCTCCTTCCTGGTAACCATGAGGTATGAAGCTTTCTTCCACTGGACTGGCTCTGCGTTGGAGCAAGCTAACCGTAGACTTAAGCCCCAGAACTGTGAGCCAAAGTGGCATATTCTCCTTAAACCCTGTATGTCAGGTATTTATTTCCCCAGAAACAGAATGTTGACCACCACAGCTACCCGTACCTTCTCGGTGCTAATGGGAGAATCGTGGATAGAATTCTCTTAACACAGAAAGACAACATTCAATTAAGCTTCTTATTTTGAAAACGAACACACAGATTTTGTTTTTAACCAGATAAAATGATTTAAAAGTTTAATTAACTTTTGGCCAGAACTGCCATCTTCCAGTAATTTGCCAAAATGACCAACACAAAGGGCAAGAGGAGTGGAACCTGGTGTACGTTCTCCAGGCTTTTTAGAAAACATGAGGTTGTTCCTTTGGCCCCTCATGTGCGGATCTAAAGAAAGGGTGATGTTGTAGACATCAAGGGACGGATGCTGTGCTAAAAGGAATGCCTCACAAAGGTTACCATGGCAAAATAGGAAGAGTCGGCAGCGTTACCCAGCATGCTGTTGGCATTGTTGTAAACAAGCAAGTTAAGGGCAAGATACTTGCCAAGAGGATTAATGTGCATATTGAGCATATTAAATACTCAACGAGTCCTGATGGATTCCTGAAATGTATCACGGAAAATGATCAGAAAAAGATGGAGGCCAAAGAAAAAGGTACCTGCGTTCAATTGAAGCACCAGCCTGCCCCGCCCAGAGAAGCACCTTTTGGGAGGATCACTGGGAAGGAGCCTGAGTTGTTGGAATCTCTTCCCTATGAATTCGTGTCGTAAGCTGGAGATACAGCTCTGCCGTTCAGCACCTCAGCTAAGTGTTCTAGGTCCTACCTAAAAGTAAAAAAAAAAATTGTCCTGTGTTCTAAGGATGGTTTTCTTAATTAAACAGGTATGTGGTGCCTTTTTACTTCAGAAATATTCGGAGCAGATTTTCATCAGACCTAGTAATTGTGTTTAGTCTTTGCTCTTCAGTGTTTTTATTGATGAAAGCCACTGCTGAGGTCTTGTGCAGGTGCATACTCAAATGCCCAAGTATTTGTGAAATAGTTGTATTGGCTTGAAGATCCTGTAAATCACCATAGGGAAAAGACGTATCAAAATAAATGGAAGTTACTTCAGTTAAACAAATGGAAGTCCATTTCAGTTAAATGAATTGCTTAAAGCACTGAAAAAAAAAGTTGACTTAAAAAAAGCACAAAAGAGGAACCAAGAAAACTTTGTAAATGAATGGTCATGGTGGGAAGCTAGCACCTGATATGTAAGTATAGTATAAAGCTGCAATAACTAAAACAATGTGGCCTCTATGCATCGAGCAACAATGGAACTATCTAGGAGGTTTGAAATAGACTTGAATAGGTAGGCAGATCCTTAATACATTATGAAAATGAAATTTTTTGTCAGTGGAGAAAAGATCAATTATTCAACAAATGGTTTTGGAGCAGCCAGGGAGCCATTTGGGAATAAAAAATAAAGCTGAATTTCTTCCTCACACTTTACCTCAAAATAAATGCTAGTGGGATCAGTGTTTTAAACATGAAAATTAAATTCTAAAAGAACTAGAAAAAAAAATCACAGAAATTTAAAAATATCCGATCCTGGCAGAGCAGGATACCCGCCAAGTACTTTCTAAGTACTACGTGGACCGCAGACGGTTGGGAGACAGATTGATGCCTTCAACGATGAGAAAGTTCTGCACGGGTAGAGGAAAAGTCTTAAAGCACCAAGAAGTGACAAATGACGAACGGGGGAAGATATTTGCAACTCTTATCTTAGGCAGAGAGCTAATTTTCCTGATATAAAAATGTTTCCAGAAGTCAATAAGGGAAAGATGAACAAACCAATAGAAAAATGGGCAGAGGATATGAACAGGTCAGAGAAGAAAGTTACAGACGCCTGTGGAGTACACAGCGGATCTGCTCAGGCTCCTGATAAGGGAAACTCAGTGCGATAACAATTTTTTTTTTTTACCTCTCGTTTCAGCCAAGATGTAGAAGTGCGATACCAAACCTGGCTGCCTGCAGAGCCAGGCGTGCTGGCACACAGCCCCTGGGATGGCAGCTTGGCATGTCATCGACAGAGGGCAAATTGGCAATGCTAGCAAAGCCCAAGATGCACCTGCCATCTGGCTCCCCAGCTCCTCGAGGCAGTCCCCCTCCTTAGAGGCAAGTAGGGATCGGCAGCCTCTCAGAGGCAGATGAACATGACGGCTGAAGTTTGGAGACTACCTTGAATGTCTATCAAGAGAGCGCTGGTGAGGTAGACAAATATAACTCCAACAATGGAGTTTACCATAGGAGGCGGCAGCGGAAAAATCCTTGAGAGCTACTGTATTCTTAAGAGACGAACGTGGGGTGCCAAATCCGCTACTACTTGTGTAGATAGAAGCCTGTCTCCCCCGACCCTCATAAAACTCATCTGAAGGTGCATATACAGGCTTTTGCTAGGGGCAGATATTCTTGGGAGAGCAGGGTCACGACGTGCTTGGGTTGGAGGGGAACTTTCCTCTCTATCCTTGTGTCATTTTTCTATCATGGTCTGCAGGCATGAATTACTTGTGGATGATCAGATGCGTACATTCATGTGTATTCCGGCACCTGTGTATGCAGGGTAGTTAGCCATGGGTAGCTCTGCAGGAGACGGGGGAGGGCACAGGTCCTCTGCGTATGATTCAGGGTGGGTTGTCACTTGGCTTGGTGGGGGTGGGGGGAATCCCTGAGCACCATGGCTGGAAGGAAGAGTTGCCTTCCGAGGCAGGCAACAGGGCTTAGCCCAGGGCTTCCCTCTCATTTGCTGCAGCAGGTCAGGGGGCTCACTGATCACCATTTTCCCTCAAGATGCCCACTAAATGCTGCCATTGTCATCATGAGACTCCGGGCTCTGGGTTCAATAGCCCCATACAGAAGCTAATCTCCACTCAGACTTTGTCCCTTGCTCTGGCCCCTTGCACAATCATGTCATCTTTCTCCAGAGGGGCCAGGGTGCTGCTATCTTGCCCTCTAAGGGAGTGGACTTCCCAGCCAGTGCTGGGAACCATATCTCCCACAGAGCCATTTCTGCTGGGAGCGCTGGCCAGTGGGGGGAGGAGGAGGAGGAGGTGGAGAGGAGACCTCTGCCAGCCTCTCGCTGGTGGAAGAACATCCATCTGCCCCCCAGAGTGAGCTCCAAGGGGCATCGTGTAGATTCTTTCCCCAGCTCTGAAACCTTCCCACCCCTCTCCCAGGCTTGACAGCTCAGCCAATGGAGCACCCCTGGGTACTTGGGGATGGGCGGAGGCTCAGCTCCGTAGACCTGAAACTTTGCTCCTGGTCTTGGCACCACCATCTCTGACCTGAACTGACCTCCATGGCCTCTGAAGGGCGACCTGCACACCCAAGCCCTGGCTGACCTTGGACTGAGGGGGCAGGTGCTGGGGGGGGCCCTCGCAAGGCCCCACTGCCCCTCAAACTTTTACTCCTCCTGCCTTTGTCCCATTGTCCTGATGCAGCTTTCTACCTGCCTGACACTTACACCCACTGCCTCAGGGAAGGGTCACAGACTCTCTTAAGACAGGGACTGTCAGGTTCCACTTCACACAGGAGAAAACCAGGACACAGGAAAGGTTCTGTGCTTAGACTCAGCCACAGATGTTATGCAGGCCCCATGGATTCAGAGCTCTAGGTCTTTTGGTCACAGGCAGAGGACTTCTTCCACAGTTGCCTGAAGAAGTCAGGCCTATCCCCACCTGCAGCTACGGCCTTGGAGTGGTGAGGAGTGGGGCATAGGGGTGATGTGTGACATCTCTCTGGCAATGATTTTGAAGCAACTGTAGGAATCATATAGCATGTCCACTCCAGCATGCAATGTCAAGGCCCGGCACCAGATCTCAACTAAAGGGGACCAGGTATTCTGGGTAGGGATGAACTGGCTGGAGGATAGTGGAGCAGAGCATGCCAGGAGGCGCTGGTCCCTGAAGTAGGGGTGCCAGGGATGGGCTGGTAAGGTGCAGATAGAGGGGCCTGGGGATGAATGAGGTCAGATAGCACAGGCACAGGCAGAGGCTTGGGGCTTCTTAGAACAAGAGGTTGGTCTGGGGCCTCCCACTTACATCCCCAAGAACCACCCAGAGGTCTGGCTTTTAGGTCCAAGGGTAAGAGGGTAATTGGAATTTGGTCCGAGTTCTGTGCTAACTCAAGTCTGACACAGAATAGCTTCACCTTCTGAGCCTAATCTACACCTGTTGGATCAGTGAGTCAGATGAAAAATCTCCCCCAGAGGCTGCTTCGAGGCTTGAACACTCCCATGTGTGTGAAGCTGGGGCCACAGTGCTTGGCACCTCGAGGGTGCCCTATGCCATGTCATGTAACCCTCTAGGTATGACGCATTGGGAGCAGCAGCAGGTGTTTTCGTCTGGCACCCACTTTCTGCTGCTTAGAACTGTCCCTTTTAGGGACTTAGAATCCTGGAATGGCCCCCTCTCAACTGTCAAGTTCAGCTCCCTGTAGGCTGCTCTGAGCTAGATCGGAACTAGGCCCTAGACAGAGGACTCACAAGGCTGCTGGAGAGGCTTAGGACTGGGGTGGGGACAGCTAGGGCCACTGGATGTCTACACATGTCTTTGTGGATTTGTCTGACAAGGATGGGGCTCCTATAGGTCCCTCTGCCACCCACATCTCAGAAGGGGAAGGGACTCAGCCTGGGAGGCCTCATGGGCAGGGGCTGTAGGTCTAAGAGAGCCTGGCAGGGCCCTGCCAGCCCCTGACCACCAGCAGAATGCTCAGGGGGCATGCAGCAGGGTGCATGAGTGTGTTGTCTCGAGAAGACCCGGGATTCTCCACTATTCCCCTACTTTGCATTCCCATGTCTGGCATGTCTGCATGTACCCGAATACCCCAGCCCCACTGTGCTCCCACAAATAAGATGCTAATTCATGCCCCGCCCGTCCCCCCCCCCTCCTGGCAGATGCTTGGCCCCCATTCAGCCTGGTGCCACCTGCATGCCAAGTACTTCATTAGCCAGGAAAGAAAGCTCTTGCCCTCCTTAATCTAATCCTCGCCAGTGACCTTCAGGAGCCAGCACCTTCTGACTCTGGGGCCCAGGAAGGTGCAACAATCAATTATGCCTCGGCCTCCACAGCTGCTGCTGAATGAATTTCTCGCTCAGAAAAGCGTGTTCAAAAAGCATCTAATGGAACAGATCATCAATTTGTTTGAATACACATCTAATCTGATTAGGGAGGCTTGGCCACCAGGGCAGCCAGTGCAAGGGAACCTTCAGATAGCTCTGGGGAATGGGGGAGCACTGAGGCCTAGACTGGGGAGGAGGGGTGTGCGACCAGCCCTGCCACCCAGCCTTCCTTGGGTTGGCCCCTTGCACATTCAGCCAAGAAGTGACAAAGAATGACTCATGTGGGTGCTAGAGGGGTTTGGCAGGGGCTCCTGTCTGTTGGCACCTGGCACTAGGAGGTGCTCAGAAAAGAGTGTGGTGAATAAAGGACAAGGTGACATGGCAAGGTTGGTGAAGTTGCTAATAAAGTCAGTAAGGGCACAGGATGCTCATAAAGTCATCTCTAGAACGAGGCTAGCTGATGCCTGGGCCGGGCTGGAACCTTCGAATGAATGGGGCCTTGTGTGGAGACAGGACTGTCACAGAGATAACTAGCAAAGCTGAGGTCATCCTGGAGCAGTACAGGGCCTTGCCTGAGGTGTGGGCTATCCAAGAGGAGAGGAAGCACAAGGACAGGCATGCAGGGAGAGGGAGGCCGTGCGAAGACAGAGGTGGAGGCCTGGAGTCGGGCATCCACAAGTCAAGGAGCGCCAGGGCCTCTGGGAGTCAGAGGGAGTGGGGAAGAGGCAGGAAGCAGCTCCCCTCCAGCTTTCCGATGTAGCATGGCTGTGCCGGCACCTTGATCCCAGGTTCCTGGTGCCTAGAACTGCGACAGAGTAAGTTGCAAGCCACCCAGCTTGCAGCATGTATTGCAGCAGCCCTAGAAACTCACATGATGCCTCATGGGGATTTAGGTCCCCTATTCCATGGAATATGAAAGACAGTCCTGGAAAAGCCAGAGTCGAAGGGGCACCATGCCACCATGTTGCAGGGCCTTGGCTCGTGGGATTCTCTTCTCCTGGGAACTCCTTCCTTCCTTTTTGGCTGGGCACACGCAGTGGCTCCACCACACTGTAGTCCCTGTCGGGTGTCTCTTACAGCCCAGGTGCTGTGTCCTCCCTAACGCTTTTCCTGGTGTCTTCCCTTGGCCCTTGGTCTTTAGAGGCTGCAAGATGCACAGCACAGCTCCATGTGTGACAACACCCATGCTCATGTGTCCCTTATAGGCAGGCAGGCTGGGGTTCAGCGACCTCCTCAGCCCCATAGTGGGGTGCTTGAATTCATGCACAAAGGCCCAGCCCCGTGAAGAAAAGAGCCCAGCGACCTGCTTCAGGACGTGACCGGCACTTCCCTCTTGGGGTTGGTCTGGCTGACTGGGATCTCTGAGTTCCCATCTAGGTTTGTTACTGTAAGATCTAGGAGCTGCAAAGGTGATGTCCCTATTGGATCCTGATGCAGGCTCAAGTCCAGTAGGTCTGGCAGTGCCTGGGCATCTCTCTAACTCTGCTGCACCTGAGGCTCTCCTCCTGCAGAATGGGATACTAACTGAGCCCACCTCACAGGCCTGAGAAGGGCCAGGGCTTGGACTAATGCCCAGTGCAGTGAAAGAGCCCTTGAAAGGGGGGTTCACCGTAACTCCTCATCTCTGCCTGGTGTCACCCCTGCAAACCCACCTCCTAGCCAGGGCCTCCTAGGCAGGGCCTCCCACCTAGACCCACACAACCCAGCGTTGCGTGAAAAAAAAGATGGCTCTCATTTCTTTTTTTAAAAATTATTTATTTATTTGTGGGACCAGGGTTTGAATTCCTGACCTTACACTTGCTTGGCAGGCACTTGTGCCATGGAGCTATCTCCCCAGCCCCCTGGCTCTCATTTCTGATGAGTTTATTTTTCAACTAACGGGAGGAAGGAGCCCCTTCTTACACTGCAGTCAGAGGGTTCAGTGATTAAACATATACCATGGATTAGAGTGTTTTTGCCTGACGGTGCTATTCTCATTTTAGTGTATTCAGATTCATTTGTGTTGTAAAAATGGTGAAGAGAACATCTTTGCCAACTCCCCAAATGCCTCCGCAGCTCGATGGTGCTGCATGGGCCACAGGTGGCAGGGCAGCATGCTGGAGCAATGCTCAAGGTTTACAGCTATGACCTCAGAGCCCCACAAATCAGTGATGGCTGCCTTGGGCAGGGATCCGGAGTCCCTCTGGGGACTTGTTGCAACCTCTGTCCCTGTCACTCTTCTAAGTGCTACTACCCTGATGGTGCCTTGCAGGTGAGGTCGGTCACCACGCGGTCTCCACTCCTCTGCATGTCTCTGAAGCCTGCTGCCTTCCATCTAGTGATAGATCCTGGCCTCCCACAGGCCTGGGGGGCCCAGAAAAGGGACTCAGTGGCCCAGGGGTGTTTTGGACAGCCCACAGACTGGGACTCAAAGGGCTCATCCGCTTGGCTGATGATGCTGCCACCATACACAGGACCCAGAAGGCCCTGCCACAGGAACAGACAGCAGTCCCAGAGCCTAGTTTGCACACTGGCTGACCTCTTCCTCCTCTTGCCCATTCTGGGAGAAGGGCCCCACCTAACAGGGTACAGCAGTGAGAAGTCCGGAGCTAGGGGAGGCGACCGATTTAACTCCAGTGCTTGCTCCTTTCTTTCTTTCTTTCTTTCTTTCTTTCTTTCTTTCTTTCTTTCTTTCTTTCTTTCTTTCTTTCTTTCTCTTTCTTTCTTTCTTTCTTTCTTTCTTTCTTTCTTTCTTTCTTTCTTTCTTTCTTTCTTTCTTTCTTCTTTCTTTCTGTATTTAGGACAGGGTCTACAGGGTCTCACTATGTAGATCAGACTTAGAGTGATTCTCCTGTTTTCTGTGACGCATGTGCTGGGACTACAGGCGCTACCATACCCAGTCTCAATCGCCTTTTCAACATGACTCGTGGGCGGGGCCAGCACAGCGTGCGGTGGTGGGGGTGCGGG